>QVNW01004559.1:0-24952 GCA_014825475.1 Pseudomyrmex flavicornis
TGCGATATATATATCGATATGCGATATATATCGATATGCGATATATATATCGATATGCGATATTATGATGTTTGCATAGACAAATCTTACTCTATATAATAGGAATATAATTTTAATTTTAATAGTAACTAGTTTTGACCTGAAAAATCAAAATATACGCGGTTTTCAAAACAATATTTGAGGCAATATAAAAGTTTGAGGTCACCATGATAAAATGAAATTCAAATTGCGTTTCATATGCACAATCGTAGATGCATATAGGTACCATGGTTTGTTTTTTTCATATTTAGTTTAATAAAAACATAGAAATATTTACATAAAAATATTTTTATGATTGCGACGGAAAACAAAAACCACTTATCAAATTTCTGTTGTTCTGAAATTGAGAAAAAATTTTTATCTAAAAAGCATAAACTTAATTTCACAAGTTTACAAGCATGTAAATATTTATCGCGCATAACAAAAAATAGGTACACACACACACACACAAAATTCTCGTGAGATCTGGAATCTTAAAACGATTCTATTGTTTCCTGGTGCGCACGTAAAATGTGGTACGAGCGTGCAAATTGTCGTGCGAATATTCGATTTTCCGCGTTTGGCCGGCTTGCAATTTTCGGATGCCGCGATAACGAACTTAGCTATTCGCGACTGCAACAGCGCGAGGCGAGAGGAAATTTCAGTTTAGCGCCTACGTGTCTTCGGGTCGACTGTGCCTCCGATCATTTATACCGTCGTCGTTCGCGCGCCCATGGCAGTGCAAATTTGACTTGGTTTTTTTGTATGCTCTCGTTACGTTCGTTCGTGCACGTTACGGCAAAAGACGCGCGCGCGCGCGATGGTTACAAATCAAGTCGATAAATTAAGGGATTTTCGCCGGAACGCGATTCTACGAGCAACGTTCGATCATCCTTGATTCCTCGCGCCCCCGCAACGGCGGATGATAGATGTTAAAAGCTCAGAGACTTTCCCAGGGGTGAATGTGTGTGTTCGCGAGATATTATTACCTGTTGCCCCATAAACACGTAGAGGAATTTATTGAAACAATTATAATAATGAGTCCGTCTTTGAATAATGGAACAGCGAGGTAATAAATCATCTTGCGGTTTAATGAATTATCATAAATCTTATACCTTTTCTATTTGCGTGTTTTTCTATCAAGGTAACGATTTGAAAAACAAACATCGAGTATACATCGTCGTTATGAGGTGAATTAAATAATAAAAAACACATCGGATAAAGTAAATTGAAGGTATCAGATGAAAAGAACTGCCATTCAGAATTTACGAGAAAGAGCTTTCAGAATTTACGAGAAAGAGCTTTCTACGTATAACACTGATAACGGTCGGTGAGACAATACACTAGAAATAGCCATTTATGACAAACTGCAATACAACAGTCGCAGTATCTCAAACTGCAAAACTTAATTTGCAAATAGAATAACAGATAAATGACATGAGAGAAAGAGAAAGAGAGAGAGAGAGGGAGATTAAAGGAGGACAAAATTACTTATCGTGTGTCACTCGGCGCATGTATGCGATGATGCATATATCCTCTCAACCTCTGCGTTACTGCAAAAAAACAAACTTCTCTCTAGTCATTTTTTCAATAACGTCAGCGAGAGAGAAAGAGAGAGAGAGAGAGAGAGAGAGAGAGAGAAAGAGGGTTAATTTTCTTATCGCGGCGAGTAATGCAGCGACGCGCTCGGACCTCCCTTACCTTATCAGATGAGAAACTCTTTCACAAAGGCAGAAAGGCGGAGAAAAGGGAAGAGAGAAGGCCACATGTTCATGCTAATGCTCAGCTCGTCGAGCAAATTGTAGGGTCAAAGTAGGCTAACTCGCAGATCGCTACGTGGCGTATTATGCAAAGTAACGTAGTGTCGTGTGGTGGACGCGCGAGCGTTACTGAGCGACTCGTACGTGATCTCTGTCTCATGGGCTCTGCCGCGAGTTTGTCATGCAAAAAACGTTTTCCCGTTCCGAGAGCGAGGTCCGGGTGTTCGAAGCCGCTTTGGATGGCTGGTTTTATATACGTCGTTACCGCGCTATCGAGATTCCGATGTTTTTGCCCGATTTATCTTGCCACGCCGCGCCGTGTAACGTCGCTCGCTACTGTCGCCATAGTGCAGTAAAAAAAAAAACCGCGCGACCAAACGGAACTGTCTGACAGCATTTTTTTCGGCAGTGTAATGCCTTCCCGGCAATATTTTATGATCCTTAATGGCCGTCACGTAGCGATATCGGAAATGTACCCTATAATAAATTCACAATGCGAATCGGCACCTTGCACCTATATGCTCATATAAATAAATTCCGTATATAGGCCGATAGTAAAGAATTTAGGAAGTGCACGAAGATATTTTGGTCTGTGAGAATCGCGGACTCCCCGATTATACGTCTAGAAAAGAAGGATATTGATCTCGTACTAATTTTAGGAAATCTAAAACAGCGAAATATTCGCTCGTGAGATCATCCTTTTATATCCACGAATAATCTATGATATTATACGTTTCAAAAGTGCAAAAATCTTTGAATTGCTCTAAGTAAATGAACGCTAAATGTGTGTTACTACGTTTTCGACACACACTTTTTTGATTAAAAAAAAGATTTAAAAGTGTTTGTAACTTTTACGAGACGATTATTGAATTGTAAATTGAAATGTAAATAAAAAAAAAAAAAAACTATGTAGTATATACGAGTAGAGAAATAGAATAATTGTTTTGTTAAACCGCAAAGTTGTGTTGATTCTTATCGTCAAAAATTTCTGTTCTCATAGATTACAATTTAAATCTCTCTTTATGTTTGATTAATTGTGAGGTCTAACTTTGAGGGCTTCTAACTGGAATAAAGTGAAGTTTAAAAGCTCTCGATCTCTAGACACGAGTCGAGAACATGATTCAATGCTTAATTCTCTGGAGGTTTCATGGAAGTAATTTTCTCATGCGCCACACCTGTTAAATGTGAGATTCAATTCTTTTAGTAAAACATAGATTCATTACGTGCACATTACATAACGTTTTATATCGTCGATTGTCGGAGTATTTTCTATGGTGTAATTTCGCGATTGTGATTTCTGCTCGCTCGGAAATTGTTAGAATATTAATTTTCAATTATAACTTGTAATTTCATCAAGCGAGGCAAATGTACACACAGTATTATATTTAGAGAGAGATAAAGCATATTAAGTTATAAAAATTGCTCGTATAACTAAAACCTATTCTATTTAAAAAATCAGGATTTTTAACATATTGCATGTAGAGACGTATAATTTGTGATATTTATATAAAATATCGCATCGATTACTATTTAAAAAATCTATAATATTTTTGAGTTACATAGCATGTAAATATTTTATAAAAATTTTTTATTCTTAGACGACATTTTCCTCTGGAAAATTTCGAATTTACTAAAGCCAGACGTGGAATTTGGAAGTACGTTGCGAATTCTTTTTTGCTTTTCTTATTCACTTTTCGTTGCATTTCTTTCAGCCCGAGGGACACAGAATTGCTTCGGTCTGAAAGAAAAAGAAATTGCCCTTGTCAAAGATTCGTGTGTGCATTTATAGTTTTTGCACTTATTATTGTGCAGAAGACGAAAAATTCTTTTTCGATCGAAAACTTTTGCACGACTATAAAAACTAACTTTATAAAAACCATTCTCTTTTTTCATTCATTTGCAAGCGTCGAGATGTCTTACAGAAAAATCGAACGACTTGTATACTATATAATATGTAAAGAGAAAATATAAATTAGATTACTTTAAAACTTAAAATAAATACCGTTACATATGCCGCGATAATTATGTTCGAGTATAACAAAGTTTTATACTTTAAGAAAAACACACACACACAGAGGAAGAAGGAAACGTGAAGAATAGTGATTTAACAGATATTACTAAAACTTTCAAAAAGTTTAGAAAATTAATCAAAGATATAATTTCTAATATCTCCAAAGTTCGTTAACATTACAACCACCGAGAGAGCGTGAGTTTTCGTAACACGACCTTTCACAGACCTTAAGATCGATTACGGTAGACCACGAAGAAGTTGACGTTCTCGAAGAAGCTTGAGACGCAATCAACTTTTTTGCTTTCTAAATCGTTCGTGCTTTAATGCGCATTCGAGTGATAAGGATTCATGACGTTTCTCATTCTTGCCGAAAGAACTTTGATATCACATTGCGTGATTATATCCACACCATAAAACTCATATTAAATAATTTATCACATAGAAAAACTTTGCAAAATCTGTTTCGTATTAAGACCCAAACTTTGTGTCCGTACATAGCAGTATGACATACCGCACATATGTTTACTTACATTCTCATTTAATTTACTTTACTTTTTCGGAATTATTGGTCTCAAAGTTTAGATATTGTGACAACTTAAGATTTAATAAGTATCTCTTATGTATGTGGATATGTAAAACTATATTTAAAACTTATGCATAATATCGTGCATGTTTCAAAGTTTCTAATTTTCTTCACTTGCTATGCTCAATTGTTTAGACCATCGATTCGCGGTTCAACGACACAAAGAAGTTGTAGTTGTGTCATAATGCAGTCGTAGATAAGAAAAGATGGCTCGTCGCGCGAACATCTCTCAATATGTAGGGGATATCTTATTTTCCGCACGCGGTGTATATGCACGGCCGTATCTTTTTCATCTGAAACTTTACCTTCACCCATTTTCATGCTATGTTCTTGCAATTGCTTTTTATGAGCGATTTAAATAAATTGCTGCTTTTATCTTCTCCTTTTTGTTCTTTTGACGAAATAATGGAAATATATTCGTCTCGTCGCAAAACATGGATGCGATAAGAGCACTGTTAAGCAAATACTCTTGCGAACAAGCGCTCTATTATATATACATGTATTAATTTTTTCTGATTAAAATTGTTTCACACAAGATGACGCGATCATTAGAATTACATGGTGCAACATATGACATTTTTGTAACAAACATTTTTTTTAATAAAATGGAAAGAGAGCGAAAAAGTGTTTCTTGTTAAAATAATACTGTCGTATATATAGTGAATACGTTCTGAATTAATAACTAATCAATTTCAATTTTTTTGGAGACTGAAAAAAGCACAATTTTTGTTTAAAAATTTCGACAAACACGAAACATTTCTTATCTATATTTTACCATCGCATAGATTATGAATAAAGATTAAAAGGAGAAATCCTTTATCTTCGCAACAGTTCAAAGATTGTTGATATAAGATCTATTCCCAATTTCTCCAAGAACCTTGAGATGAAAGTACGATCCAGTACAAAACTAATTAACTTCTTCCTTTAAGAGAAATCTTATTGCGCATCTCTCAGGTAAAAGAAAGACCGTTTTGCTACACAAACATCTTTGTTCAAAGCAGTAAAAGAAGCAACATGTGAGGAGACAGAACCCGGTTGAAATATACGAGCATCTCCCGCGGAGTTGCTACAAAGCGAGGATAACCTCGAAGGAAGATTCATTTAAGAGTTTTTGTCGCTCGCTTCATCTATTTTCTCTTTCACTCGTCTCCAGACAGCTACCATTCTCGCTTCTTCGATTCGTTTATTGATCTGATATTATTTCTTCTCGAAGAAATAATAATGTTGCTTTTAAAGACTCTATAGAGCACAGCTCTTCATAAATAAATAATTATTTCTCTCGTTTTGCTTGTTGGCGTTATGCGGCCATACTTTTGAATTTTTCCCGCGTTTGAAACTCTTTACATACATTTTTTTTTCTATCTCTTCTCCCGATACTTCGCAAGGAAACGTACAATCACTTCCTAATGCTAATCCCGGAATATCGAGGCCACTTTCCGACTCCTGTATTACGGCTTACCCGCTGACTCTGTTGTATTCCGTATTGATCCATCGAGGGAAAACGTCGCCCATTGTAAGCCAATTTCAGGGGAGATTAAAGTTAGAAGAATATCTAAACTTACTTTACGAAGTCAAAGCGGGACTATAATGTACGGATGGGTGGAGAAACTGGAAAACCATCGACAGGGATAACTTCTGCCAAAGTTTTCGCGTCTCTCACGATTTCCTTCACCCCTAGAGTCTATACACATACACACACATGTGTATATTCTGTTTTGCACTATTCTCGGTTCTCGTTCGTCTTACAAAAAATATTGACACTGTGACATTGATTTCTCTCTACGTTGTCTTATGTGTGTGTATGTGTGTTTATACTTATATTTAAAAGAGATAGAGAAAATTATCTTCTCTCTCTGTCGTATATATTTTAAATTAACTTGGATAATCTTGCAGATTCATATAAATTATTTGGCCAATAAATATCGTCGGTGACAAAAGCATTATTAATATTAATCACTATTCGCAACGACCAACAATAATTAAATATAAATGAAATAATCGTTCTTCTTGGATTGACTTTGGATGAAAATGTATTACTGCTAATGAATATATTACTGACTTCGAGCAAAACCGTGACCGCTCGATGTAGTTAGCAATAACAAATGAAGAGATGACAAAAGTAATGAACATTACAAAAGTAATGAATTTGCAATTACTGTTAAATAATACTGAACGCGAGAACAATGTCACGCGATAAATTGTAATTTCCATATTTGTTGCTGTTTAAACGCGAGAGAAATAAACGTGCGCGAGTTACTATTGCTTAGGTTTTTACGATAGTTAAAATATATGTATACGCGAAAAGGAGATCGCACTTTTTGCACCGCCGCTGAATAGAATGTTCTTTTAGCAATTTACGTTTTTCTTTTTCCTCAACGCGGGAGTCTTCTAAATTCAGCGCTGTCGAGAAAGCAATAAGATTCCGCGCTACCGCAGTGGGATGCCGCGTTTCGAGCAATAAAAAACAAACTTTTAGGAAGAAGTCTTGCTAGACTTTTTTTTTTACACTCGATCATTGTCTAATACTCGTATTTTGTTTAATTGCTTTCTTTATATTAGAATATTTTTTTCTATTATCTATTATTACAATTATTATTATTAAGTAATTTAATATTGAAAGTTATTATCAAATATAAGAATAAAATATATTTATCAAATATATTTATCAAATATATTTATCAAAATTGAGGTTTTTTTCAGTAAACAATTTGCAAATTATCAATATATTTTATACAAGTAATCTCTCAATAGTAAATATCTAGATTGGTCAAATTAAATATCGAGTAAAATTGCAATCTGCTGTAGAGAAAATTAACGTGAAAAATAACGAGATCAATTATATTATTTTTGAAGTTTTAATAAACGTTTCTCGATGTCTACAAAACATACTCTATATAAAATATACCGTTTTATTAAAAATAAAATAATTCGTATTTCCGACCTGTAAATTGTGTTTAGAAAGTATCTTATTTCGCCACAGTATATATATCGCGATGCTTTTACGTCTGAAAATTTTCTTTATCTTGTCGTCATTTATTAACGTATTTTCTCGCGCTGTGCGCATGTTTCTCGTACATCGGCCTTTTTTTCTCACGTCTCTGTGTTTGTTAGATGCAACGCGCTATAAGCTCGAAAGCAGTAAATTCGCACACCCTAACAGTTACCACCTGCCCTGCAAAATACAGAAGAAAGCTTTCAAAATACTCGTTGCGATAGTTGTGTATAGTATTTCATTCCATTTCATCTCTTTTCTTCGATACGCTATGCGATTCTGTCAGCAACGTTGTTGTAATTTTTGATATTTCACAATTGTCTCACACACGATAGCAAAGAGTTTAAAATAAAACAATTTACATCGCAAAAAAAAAACAATTTAACAAAACAAATCTAAAGAGAAAGTTAAAAACAAAATTTAATATTATTAAAACTAGACTAAAAAAGAATTTTTATAAAAATAACAAATATAAACAAATACATCACTGACAAAATCTTTAATGACAATACAAAAAAATGATTCACGATATCTTATATTAAAAAGTACTCTGAACAACTAATATCTTGTCTTCCTTTTAGATCATAATACAAAAGTAGCTTTCACAGGAGTAAAAAATTTATGTAGTTTTATTAAAACACACAAAGACCCTCTACCTAATCTTGCACATCTTAATGTTGTTTATCGAATCAATTGTAACGTTTGTGAGGCTTCCTACGTCGGATAAACGAAACGATTACTAGAATCAGTGAACACAAAAATCACATACATAGATTAACAACCACCCACGAATGTAATTGGAACAATGTAAAAATACTAAACTTCGAACCATCACACTTTAAAAGATTAATCGCAGAAGCGTTTTATATCAACAAACAATCGCTTGGTCTCAACCTGCAAAGTGATATAGACATAAATCGGACAAAATATATTTAATCAAATGAGATGAAGATCCTTTAGTCACGTGATTTTCCCTACTCTATATAACATTAACGGTTATTGAAATCATACAAAATGTACAGCTGATAGTTGTCGTGCCGCTGTCAATCGCTTCACTTCATTACGACTTTTCCAACATACATTGACTACGCACCACAATTCCAGCTTCTTAACACACACACACATCAAATTTGACATCATTGGATTAACATAATAAGTTGTTATAATATCATTTATTACCGTCTTACAATTAAGTAAATTTATTCTTACCAATATATTTAATATTGTAGACACATTGAAAAGACCGAAATCATGATCAACACGTTTGTTTAACAATATATAAATAAATCTTTCGGAAAAATTACACACACACAAACACACCAACAACAGTGTTTCGACTCCTATTGGTCTTCTTTCTCAACTTATATTTAAAAACCTGGAGTTATTACATATTTTTTATATATATTTAAAAAAAAGCTTGTGATTTAACGATTGTACATCACATTATCTTGTAATGTATTAATGCCGAGCAACTGCATTGTTATTGTTCAAGCTCTTCTCGGCGTAAATAGAAATAATTATAAAGCATTCAGCGGTGGAGTCAGCGGATAGAGCTATCTGTAGAGCCATTAATTCAGTTTTGTTTTCGACGCGACATAGGAATTTTGTATAAAATCGATTCGGCTTTCTATCGAATGCGCGATGAATTTAACGCAGATGTACAAAACTACACACAGCACGTTTTCTCGTTCTGTTCGATTTTTTATTCATCTAACACAATATTTGCAAACTACATCCTCATGATATACGCATATGTATCCTATATACTAGAAGCGAGAAAGAAAGAGAGAGAAAGAGAGAGATATATATATAGAGAGAGAGATTCTATTTCTTCGGATAATATTACCGCTTTTGTACATATATACGTCACGCACGCACATTGATTGTGTGCACGACGGTGCTTTGTGCCGCGGCAATTTCACCCTTTTGATTGCTTTGTCACTCGTAGTGATTGTCTTTGTCCCACTTTGTCTCTCGTGCGCTTTGTAGCCTGTTTGATTCTTTTCTCCATTATTGTTCCCGCTTGTTTAACCTCACTCAATGTTACCTCCTATCGTCACTTTTTCCCTACCCTTTGTTTCTTGATTCTCTCATTTGTCCCGCACATATGTATAACATATATACGACGATGAAGAGAGATCAGAGAACGGAAAATGTACTTCCGCACCTTTATCTATTTACGTGTCCATTATCTACATATCGTGTACACTTCCGACCGATCCCTTGTTCTTTGTAACGAACGCGAAGTGACAGTTTTCTGTTATGTTATCTGGACTCGTATATCTTCTTCAACTCTAATTGAATTTCTGGTCTCTATTTTGTCGTCGCATTGTAGTCGCGTTTTTCTTTTTTTTTTTTTTTTTTTTTTCAAGATGTGAGACGCAGCGCGTCTTCACAATGGCTGCAAACGCGGCCACGCGAGCTAAGATATTGCCGGACTTTACGACTGTACATAGTACAGAGATTTATTTGTGGTCAACTTTTATAGTCCGCAATGGCGTTATTACGGTGGCAAAATTGCCTCAAAGAATTTAAATATTATTAAAAAATATTATTGAATATTTTTAGATAAATCGTTTAGAGTAGGTTTTAAACGTAACTGACACTTAAAAGGGATATTATTTTTTTTAAATACCTATCTTACGCGCGAAAAGTGTGTAATACAATCGTTCAGAAGGCATTTGTTTAAAGTGATCGAGCTGTGGAACATGTCCTTCCCTCACATACACAATCGAAGAGATTAAAAACTAGCGCATAGTGCAACCGCTCACTACGACCGATTGTTTCGAAGCGATCAGTAATTGCAATTTTTACGGTGTGCGTACGCTTTGTCTATCTACTGTTGACGTTTATCAAAGAACAACAGCTTTTGATGCATCCTGTTAAAAATAGAAAACATCAAATTTTGATATTTCGGATTAAAATCCAGGTGCTGAAAATGACAATTTATCGCGGGGACAGAAAAAAAAATAGAGATTACAATAAATACGTGTTTTTCCGAGTATAACCGCTCAATTTAAAAAAAAAAAAAAATATCGTAGAATAGCTCAGATAATCAAATTTTACCGTATTTTTCTGATCGATTTAATATCTACGAGTTTTTTTCTTTCACATTTATTATATATTTTTCGTATTTTTTTAATTCTCTAAATATATCCAAAAGTATAAAGAAATAACTTGTGAAAAATATCTCAGAAAGAAAAACTAGTACAGACCTAAATTCAATTGGTTTATTATTAAGTCGAACTATTTTTGAAATGATTGAGAAACCTGTGAACGGAGAAAAAAGCGTGACTTGACCTGAGATACATTCTATGTATAGATATATAGATACGTGCGCGAAAGCGAACGAAAAAGAAATCGCTGGATCATCCAAGTCGTCTCATTGGCTTGTACTTGTGTCAGACTTACAGATTTGCTTTGAGCGATGCGAATCGAAAGAATCAAGAAACAGAACGGAGAAGCAGAGGAGAAAATATCGCAAGCAAAAGGGTCGAGAAGATATGAGAGGAGGGGACGCGCGAGACTGCGTCACGAGAAATCGATAGGACAAAGGTAGTGCATGCCGGGGGAGGGGGAGGGGAGAAAACGAAGGCGCAAAAGTTCGGCGATAAAATCTCATGGCTAGTGTGGTGTGTACAACGAAACTTGCGTCACCGACACGCGCGTATCGGGCTTATCTTCATGAAATCAGAAAACGCGGTTAACACAAGCACATTCTGGCCCAGACTGTAAAAACTAGCGATAAGATCCTATTATGAGGGTAAAAAGTACCTAAGACGGCGTCGCCTTGTTGTAAAACTCTAATTCTGAATAGAGTGTGATGGACTGAGATTGAAGTCCTGAGTCTGTTTTATTCCTTGCCTGTTTACAAACGCGATCCGTAAAAATCTAGCAATCTCTCGCTTTTATTTTCTACGTTTATTTTCTATTATTTTTGTATTATTTTCTGATATCCGTGATAAAGCATTATATTATACACGTATATGTGTGTGTGATTAAAACTTTTTCATCTTTGTAACAAAAAATATACCTTCAATGTTTGACCTAAAAAACTTTATTCAACAGAAAAAAATTGTACGTCTCAAATTACTTTTCTTTCTTAAAACTGTTAGTTGCGTGAAACTGTTCCGTCATAAATAAAAGTAGTGTAATAATCTGCAAGTACAAAGTGTCACTTGACGTAGGTGTTCACGAACAACAGCGCACGTTTAGAAAACTTTTGTACCTAAAAAAAAATATTTGAATAACGTGTGTTTTTCTCCTACGTTTAAATAAACTTACAAGAAGTATAAAAATACATTTTATTTTATGTGTGTCACGTCTATTATTGCTTTTATATATCACATGATGTCCGAGAACAATTAACATATACAAAATTATAAAAGCCGTATATTATATATATATATATACTACCGTTATCTCCAAAATTTGTTATCATGTTAAAAGTTCTGCAGTACACGGAAAATCGTCAACTGGCGTGTACATGTATGGTTATCACTTTCCAAATTAAATCTCATGGAAAAAGCGAATGTGTTCGCTCGAGCGAACAGAGTATTTGCAGCTCAACGTTAACTGTTCTGCCGAAATCGATTCTCTCAAGCGCCAACGTGCCATTTTATTCTCTAGTTTGCCGCCCAGCTGGGGTATAGTGTCGATGCAGGGGGCGAATTAACGATTCGCCAGTTTCAAGGGAAGAAACGCTCCAGAGAACGCGGAATGATCGAATGTCCCCGGAGGAATGACCCGTTCCTGCGCGTTTTATCTTCCCGATTCACGCGTTCAACCATCTCGGTTTTTTTTCCCGTCAAACCAAATAAAATGCGTATCAGCTTCTGTATCTTTTTTCCTGTATCTTTAGAGAAAAGATGTTCTTTATACATCTATAAATTTGATTATTTAATTGCATATCTGTGTTGTAAGGTCGACTACCTACTTGCGAAGCGCGAATATGCGAATAAATAAACGCTGTGCAAATCTAAATAAAAATATCGCGACACACAAGTTTCAGGTTTTTATATTTGTAAAAACGTTGGAAAATATCAAATTTCTTGCAGAGTGCATTCAAGAGCAGCATATACGCGTGTATGTACATACTTTTTCTATCTCATCGTAAAAAGCACGAAAGTGGAAAAGTTGCGAGGATCGAAGTTTTGTTAGGCTGCACTTCATACATTATATAATTGCAAGAAATTTGTTTCCGACAAGATGGGAAGTAGTTTTCACGGAAATAACGATAAAATCATATTACAACACACTCGTCGTTCGATATTAGAAGCGACGGAAGTTAATTCCGCGCTTAGTTAATTCCGTAGCTCTCCGTGTGTGCCTTTGCCCTCGTAAAACGTAACGTCTCGATATTTACTCTGCGATAAAGCGTATCGGATAAATCTTATTCGGAGATACACGCATGTTAGAAAATTGATTTTTCTGCGAGCAAAAAGAGGGAGTAGAAAAATAAATAACACGGACTCTTGATCGACATAATCCCGAAGATGAGGGGAAGTGAATTGCAACGAACAGAAAAAGCGAGACACAAGAAAACGAGGAGCTGGCGCCGGCGTAAAAACGTCGGAAGTTTAATCGCTTCAGCTAAGTTTTCTCACGAGCAATTGCTTTCAATTCCACACAATTTGCTTCGCTTGCTTCATCGGGTGGGATATATTGTGTGTTGCCGTTGAGAGACAACGAATGGTTGGCGCAACGAAAAATGTTAATTTTTTCATCATTGTCACTCGCCCCGTCCTCCTCGTTTCTAGTTTTACTTTTGCCTCGTTACAAGCTCAAATACTTCTGTGTTTTTTTAAGAATCGCCCGCTGGCTCTCCGAGCGGACAAGCACCGGGCGTGAGTCCGGGGCTGAAGTGATATAACGTGTAAGAAAATAGACGATTCTCCCCGCCTTATATTTCATCATAACGCGAAGTTGTGATGATGAAGTGCGGAAAAGTCATCACTACTGTCTCTCCTTGTGTATATAGAGTGAACCACTTTACATTATCACGAAGAATAATTCCTTTACTTTATTGGTTCTCGCCATAGAGCGGTTTAGAAGAAAGTTTTTTAACTGAGACAACGCTCACATTACGCTCAATGTGATATCATCACTTTAATATCATCGCTTGAACTTTAACATCCATCGCGACAGTTTCACAGACAATTTCAAAATACCGAATAATTAAATGCGTTTACTACACTATGTAACGTTATTGTGAGAAAAGTTCAAGCAGTCACAGAATAAGTTGTTGCGTTTTTTTATATAATAAGTATTCTTAATTCGTTTCGAAAACGCAACGGCAAAAATAATAATGAACGTTAATCTATTATCACGACCCAATATGCCAACTTATCGTTTTTCTCGTTTCGCTTACCTCCCTATAAGAAAATGAAGATGAACGATTTCGTATTTTGCCGCCGTTTATCATTTCAGGCGTCAGGCTTTGCGGCTATTAAAAGTGATCGTAGTTAAGCACGGCAACAAAGTTAAAATGCGGTAATAGTTACCGCGCATGCAACGAGAAACTATGCGATTTACGAATCAAATTATTTTTCACAAGAAATATGATGTTTTTTGCGTTAAAAAAGTTTTTTTTTTTTTATCTAATTGCGTCCTTAATAGAGATATATTATTACTATTAAATAATATGCGTCTATCTTAATTATCGAATACATGGATTGTGAGAAAAATTTGTTTCAATAAAAGAACTAATAATTTAAAGAAGAAAATTTAACACAATAACTGTTCTTCTCTCGAAGATGTAACGGGGACAGAAAAAAGCCGATGACGTAAACACTTTTATTATTTAGCAAGAATAAAATATTACTTATAACGAGTTATTAATTATCTTGTTCAACATTAAATTCTTTTTGAATTTTAAGTAACATTGAGATAAAGCAACACGCGACAGACTTATACAAAAATACGAGATTAATTAATAAAAATCACATCTCATTGCCCCTCCCCCCCCCGTTTTCCTTTTATAATTTATTTCGTAGAATATGTAGTAATTACACATGAGAGCGCGGAACTTTCCAAACGCCCACACCATTCGCGATAACAACGTCAGACGTCTTTATAAGTTAATTCTGTACTGATGAATTTACGATAGTTCGTAAAACATCTGCTTTTACTTTTCATTATGTTCTTTTCTGCAGGGTAAAAAGCAGTTTCCGCCTAAGAGCAAGTAAACAAGATATATTTATACACCAAGCCCAGGAACATTTTTTTAACCAAGGTGGTTGTGTAGTAAGCCCGGTAACTGTTCGTGAAATAACGTCAAATAAAAAGATAACAATCTACAGGAAGAAAAAACTTCTAAATTCAACCGAGAGTGAAAAATAATCACAGAAATATTGAAAATCTTTTTAAAAAATACTTATAAAAGTTGTTTATGTTCGATTTCACGAGTACAATGGAATGAGTGAAAAGTATTATGAAGATAAAAATATATACGTTAACGTGATGGTATTGCGAGGTCGCGACAGAAAGCGCATTATAAAGCCTCCAGTGTACGTTGAAACATGCCTTAATAAATCAGGTGAAAGGTGATTCCGAGCCCTTTGTGCATTTGAAATCGTCGGCACGAAAGGGAATGAAAATGCCGCTAAAGGAACAGGCCGAGCATACGTGGCATATAAGTCTCGGGAGTACCGCGCTCCAGTGGATTTCATTCGACATTCGATTTCGCGAAGTAATCTCGAGCGAGCGTCTGATTTAGAAGGAAAGTCATGACGTCGAATTTTAAAATCCGTCTGTGAGCTTGCTCGTGAGATATGCTCCAACTTTTGATCGTGTACTGAAAAAAAATCCATACGTCGAAAACTCATTTTCGTGTTACGTTGTTTCTGACAATCTCGAAAGATATGGCGCGCCGCGACGGCAGAATTAATTAACGAGATAAGTAGAGATGTCGTGTCGTTTATTGCACGAAAAGTGTGTCCAGAGACACATATATTCTACAATACGGTCATATCACATTTTCTCACACTTGCGTGAAAGTCTCGATGTTAATACTCTGTTGCTGAATACATGTATACGTTTAATGCTATTAGCGATATTTAACACGCGGATAAAGCTTAGTGAAAGAGAATAGAATCACTGATCGTATCAGCCATTCATAATATGGCCTGTTATAGTTTCGAGCCACGTCTCGGTGCTTTGTCCGCCATCAAACTACGTCCCGTTTATGCTTCCATTCCGCTGTGATCCAAAGGATTTAGGACCGCATTGCCATATAGCGAAGAATATGAAAAGGCTGGCAGGATTTTCAACCGATATATAATCGGCATCGTGACGTACAATACCACTATACTTAGTTGTTTTTTTATATTTTTATTAAAATTAGGTGTATTAATTATCTCTACACACACGCGCGCGCGCGCACACAGAAAGAGAGAAAGAGCTGTAAATGTTTTGAGTAAAAATTATATTAATTAATTATATTTTTGAACAACGTGGAAAACCAATTGGTAAACGTGTATAATAGCGTAAAATGTTTTTTAGAAAATTATGTTCCGAAAATTACGTTAAGTGATTTAATGACTGCCACAAGTTGCGCAAAATATAAATAAATTTCACAAGTTTCCTCGGCTTGTAGCTTTGCTATGCTAAGAGACCTAAACTTTACTTCTTGTATTAGATTCGAGTAAAAGTTCGCGAAAGTTTTTTTTTTTAATTAAGAGATAGTTATCGCTAGCGAGATGTATTTTTCGGCATAAATAAAAAGCCTATAATTATAATCGTGACGTCTGATACACATCTGAAACGGAAATACGTATTCGTTACAACAAATGATGACATTTTACTTGATTAGGATGTTTTTTGGTGAAGTTCCTTTCTGTCGATAATAATAACATTTGCGCTTTAAATAAATTTCTCTATTTCTTTCTCTTCAAATGATTAAACTATACATAATGTAATTGAAGTTTCTAATAATTTCACAGACAATAAGTAAACGTAATTTCGTTTTCAGAAAAAGCAACTAAACTAAGAAACTTATATAAATACAGTCTGCATAAAAAATGTATAAAAGTTCGAAAGAATTGCAACGTTGTGCTTTAATACTGCAACACGTTTTTATTTCGTGTAGATGACGTAGATGTTCTATTTCGAACGCATCAACTTCTATACTGAAAGTCGTAACGTTAATCACTCAGACATACTGTTGTTGCAGCGAGCACGTTTCTCCGTTGGGAACGGCAGAAAGTATTAACTAGCAAGTACAGCAATTGTGAATAAAACTGTAATTTCGAAGAGAATGATGTAATTTCTGTTTTCAGACAAAATTACGCTTATTTTCGTATTAAAAAAAACACACATATTTGTGATTAAATTACATATACGGATATATATAGAATATTAACAAAAAAATGCAGCTAATTTTTCTCTTTGCAAAATTATCAAAGCGCAGCAAACTTGCTTTGATCAAGTAAAAAAAATATTTATTTTATCAAAATATTTAACGTGCTCTGCTTTTCTCTTATAACTCTTCAGAAAATATTTATATGTAAACACTTTCTTAAATATTCAACCATTCTCTTTTTTTAGCCACTTATAATATCTTTTACAAAATTTGCATACATAGTTAAAAATATCATCGCGTATGTATGTACCTTTGTAAAGTAATATTAAAGTAATATTTTATTAATTAATTATTCAGTCTCCAATATTAACTTATACGTAGATGCAATAGCGCAGATAAGAGAGCATTGTTTTAAACATGTTATTATAATATAAACTGTGTAGTATTATTAATTTATCTCTTTGTAGAATCTCATTAATTATAAATATATTTTGAAAAGTTTTCAATAAGTGTAATACACGCAAGTTCTTAATAAAAAACAACGAAGAAACACACAACTTTTGATTTGTGATCTTATAAAAAAATGTCAAACTTGCATTAAAGCAATTTTTCAATGTTCCAAGTCTATTGTCAAGTGGCGAAACTGACGATTTTCTGAAATCCACGATAGATTTACACTTATGGTCACACATGTGACTGCGCTGGTTTCCTTCCTGCATTGAATAAGAAATTTGTTGAAAACTAGGCAATACGCTTCTGCTTTCTTGTTCCAATGCGATTTATCTGCTTCGCAGTCTCTTATAAATTCTTAGACTCCCGTGGGGATCCGAAATCGTGAAAAGCTACATCTACTATCTACTGCATCGGATCTATTCTCTGTTCGCCAAAATCGCATTACATCACGTCGCCCACGTGATTTTCTCGGCTCTGGCGTAAGCCCGGAAGACCCTACCTCGTTCACGAAGTGCAACGTCTGTACGTTACACGTAACATGTTGCTTGGATACTATAGTGGAAGACATCTCTTTGTTCTAATGCAACGGTTGGTTGCTTTCAAATTCGTAAGAGCCATAGGAAACATCGAGTACGAAATATAAACACAGTCAAACTAAAGTGGATCTTGTAAACAAATGAAACGGAACTTGAGAATCATTAGGCAGATATATTTTGTTGCTGAATTTATCTTTCAACAAAATATAAACTTTATTGTATATTTTATTGTATATTTGTGCAAGAAGGCGATATAAAATATTAAATAAATTATTGAAAGGTAAAATTAAGAGATACAAAATGTTCAGATGATCATTGATCTACTAGTTCGATTGTTTTCATTTGTATGTGAAAAATTATATCGCAGAAGTTTTGCGTTACAAAATTATAAGTCAAAAAAGAAAGTTTTGCTATTATGAGGCCAGCAAGAAAACTTTGTTGAGTTCTCCATCGACAAAACGTTTTGTTGGCAAAACAAAGATCTCAATATTTTTCTTTGCAAATTTTTCTTGCTGACCATAGTAACTAATTTCTTGCTATTTTGACAAGTCTTTTTTTTTCCGTGTGTTCATATTCTTTTCACAAAATTTGTTATTTATTTCAAGATGTGCATATTGTGTAAATTGAATCACATATTTGAAAGAAAAGCACAGCTAAGTTTCTGAGCGAACTTTCAATTTCCGGTGTCAGTTTCGTAGAAAATATCAAAGACGGGTATAAAACTTTATCTAGAATTTTGATCGTGGCACGTCAATAGCTCGTCTCAACCCATGTCATATTACTTGTGGTCTTCTTGATATGCTGTTGGCTTACACGAACATATTCTCATCCGATGGGAACACACCTGCTCTAGTCTTCCTAGAATGAAATTCTCTATGATGGATCTCAGACCACTAGAGACTAGACTCTCACACCATCTTATCGCTGTGAATCTCTGGCGAGTAAATGTCATATTGGCTCATAAAATCTTAATACAATGCACTGATCCAATCACGACGCAATATATATATTGGACGCGCGATAACATCGCCGAAAATTATCGCCGCAAACTACTTTGAATGAAATTCTTTTCTCGTTTAAATAAAATTCCGTTGCGTCGAACGTACCTCATTACGGCCAGATATCCCAGTGAAAAGACTTTTCTTTGCGTAATCTACAGTGGCAAAGCCAAACTTATCTTGCATTTCTATGAGCCGTTTTTGAAAGCCGCTCGCGAAATGAAATAAAGTTGATAAGACCAATCATTCTCGCAGTTTTTGTGCAATTTTTTTTGCGGCGGTTAAAATAGCTTTTTCTAAAATGAATGTCAAACAAAAGTTTTTGAGACATAAACTTTTTCAAATAGTAGAAAAATTCGTTACTATTAAATTATTTAATTCTTTACGCAATTATAAGCATATTGCAGTTTTATTCTCTTCTTTTCCTTCTCTCTCTTTCTCTCTCTCTCTCTCTCTCTATATATATATATATATATATATATATATATATTTACTTTTTTATTTGCTCGCCTGATTACTTGGAAACGTAATTTAAATATAATGCGATATACAGAAAAAATATAACAATCAAACATACTATATTAAAAACATGTTTATGTGTCAATTTTATAAACTTTCCCTCTAAAAAAGTGTCTTAATTAATATTTACTTAATTGAATGTTTACTTAATGTCGGCAATATTTTATCACAATATAAGCCTCTCGAGAACGCGCAAAACTGAAATACGTTTACAAACCGTTTGTTCGCGAGTTTTTTTTTTAAATAGTGCTAACTTGTGAGACGCGAATGCACTTGAAATCGATTACAAATGATCGCGTTATTGTTGTTAAACTGCCTTTCAGCACATGTGATGCGCATTCGTCCGATTCTAAAAAGAAAAAGATTCTAAAAAGAAAATCTTTTTGGCCACTCGATAATCGAAAAGCGGCCAGACCGAACGCAACGTTGTCCAATATTATCGTTCAGATTTATCCGTACAGTGTGTGTCGAGTGTGTGTGTGTGTCTCCCCCCCTTCCGTTATACGTCCGTAGTCGGAAACTCTATCCGTGACTCCTGCCGTACCTAAAACTTGTTACTACTACTGACCCGCGCGTTCGTAAAACTGACTCCTTCGGATCCGACTGCTGTTTCAGCGAGCACGTTTTTCCATCGATATACGTGACACGAACGACCTCGACGAGCATGAAGGACGAACGCGTAAGGAGACGCGAAATTTTATAGTGCTACAGGTGTGTCGTACGTTTCTCGTTTCAATATAACCTTCTTATGATAGCGCGATATCTTCTGAACTGTCACTCGTAACTGTCGGGAAGTCTGCTGCACACTTCCGACTTTCGACCGTCGTTCGGTCTGATTGTTACGAATTACCTGTCGGATATGCGCTATCAAGCTTCCTCTCTTTTTTGCGCTTATTCTTTTCCGTTGCGGCTCAGTTCGCAAATTGTCCCAAGCTTTAAAAGCAACGATTTACACGAACGAAACAATTAATGTGTGTCGTCAAACATTTGTATCTAAAATTTACAATAATGCCGAAAGTAAAATATCACCGTATAGCTACATCGAAAATAGATATTTACATTTTTGTTTTTTTTTTTTTTTTTTAATATGTTGTAAGTCAATTTGTGTACTGCGCGCTTTTGTTTTGCGCCGACATTGTTTACAACGAATACAAAATATATCTGGCACAATAATTCAACGTGCACGGCGACACAATATGCTCGCGAACGGAGAGCGAAGGTTACACATTTATATCGTCCCGCCTGTGCGTTCGAAAGATTTATTCACGCGGATTATTTCCTGCTCCTGCAGCATTCGCATGCTTGCAGCAATTAAAGCGTGAATGCGTAACGCGAAGAGAAAAATATTCCGCAAATATTTTTATTTCTGAATACGCGCGGAAAATCATTTTTTCGTGTCTCTTGGGAAAATGTCTCTCAGCGAACTCTCAAGAAAAATAATAATCATGTTTCGTCGGAGAAATAGCATTCCCGAATCGGATTTGCTTATTCGCAAACCTTCAAAGGTGGAATCAATCGGCGAGGAGAACGTTTCTTAGAGCCCTCGCAGATTCCTTCCTTTGATCTCGATATTCTTCTAGACTAGAAAAATAGGTCGCGGATGGGTATTTCAATTCACTTTTACCACGATGTTTCTTATGATACGCACGAAGAATAAGAATCACGATTTTTAACTTGCATAAGAGCTCAAAACATAAAAGTTACCACGCGTTATTACGCAAATTGCAGTAACGTGTAAATGTAAAACAGAGAGAGAAAGAGAGAGAGAGAGAGAGAGAGAGAGAGAGAGAGAATAAAAATAGGTTTTAATTACGGTCTGCAATTGAAAGGCTAAAGCGTAATTTTACATGAATAACGCAAGTCGATTTTTTGAGAGAAAAATATTTCAATTACAACGTTGTTCATAATTTTTATCGTCTGCTATGATAGACGATTTTTAACGTGCTTTATCGCAACACATTAAAAACACGAAATGGATTTCACTTACATATACAATTTTCTCATATCACAAAATTAAACAATAATATTAGTATGAAATACGTGCATTTTGATAAATCAGAAATATAACACTTTAAAAAAAAGTATGCGTACTTGTCTCATATGATCGATTTTCAAAAGAGGTAAGAACGGGAGAAAAACGACATATCAGTGCAACTCTCTTTCTCTCTCTGTTTGATGGAAGTTCTTAGAGATCGAGAACTTCGTATTTCGTAAGATTGTATTTGGAATCGAACGAGCGCATACATACTTCTTTCTTCTCTACAAACAACTCAAGGTAAAATATTGGTATCTCGAGCGGAAATAAAGCATCTGCGCGCGCGCTCGTCAATCTCGGTTTATATATAAACGATGATTTCTTTGCTCTCAATGGAAGATTTTAAAAGGGTTCTACCTTTGAATTAAAAAACGTCTTTGATATGGAAAGGTTCAAAGACAAACACCGGGCAACAATTAAGCCAAGCACGCACGGAAGGATTTCAGCTGAGAAATTAAGACCGTTTTTAACATAAAGAACGCAGCTGTTTGCCGGAGATGGTCATTAAAATTTTTTTGTTCTTTGTCACAGAGTTAAACACACACAAAAAGTGAGTTTAAAGTGCAGCATTCATGCGAGATTTTCTGCTATATTATCGTGTCACTATTGAGAAAAAACTTTAATGTGATGCTTTTGCTTTGAATTTATTTGTTTTCAAAGAAAAGCATGCGCACGCACACGCACACACATAGAAGTACACATAGAGAACCGTACGCTTCGTATATTCTGTGCAACGTGTGTAGTTCTCAATTTTGTTCCGTTCCTCTGAAAAACTGTTCCCATTCTCATGTACTTCTCAAATTTTTATTTCCTCAAAGTTATGTTTTATAATTTTTAGTCAGAGTTGTTTTATAATTTTTTGCTAGTAACGTAGTAGATGACATTCACATCTGCGAACTCTTTCAATTAAAAAAAATGGTTTTGTTTTTTATATCATCATCATTAATTATACAATAACCTCGCGACCTAATGTGAGTTGGTTTCATGATCAAATTTTGAATTTTGCAAAATCTTGTATTTATCATTGCGCGCGCGTTCATATGTTTTGTAGGAAAATCTCCTAACATGTTATTTTTACTGTCTCGAAGTACCGTACGAAATTGCAATTTCGATTGCGCGCTGACATGCAATTTCTATCACATTGCGCCTCGCGCGAAACTGTAATTGTGTGGGTTAGAGCGGTACAGAGAGTGAGCATTCATCACCATGAAACACCGAGTTCCGCCAATAATAATCAGCCATTTGTCCGAAACGAAACCCGGCGAGTAACTACGTACCGACAACCATCTAATTGAAATTGGATGTACATTGCACTGAGACGTCACGTCATCTCTCCCACCCTCTTCTATTTACTTTGAGATGAAACAACACACTCGTAGAGATGCTTTTAACCACGCTCCAGCAAGCAGTCAACAACCATCTGTATATCTCTTTAAAGTTTAATTACCTCGAGTTCCTATATATATAAAAATGCGAATAAACACACAACACTCATTTAATTCACGTGTTGAAATTGCCCGTGTTTTTTCTTCGTATTCAAAATAACACATTGTTAATAAAACAATCATTAAGAGATGATGTAATTACGTAGATTACAATTTATCGCAAAAGTTACGATAAATTACGTGATTTTCAACAAAATGTTTTACTTACGAATGAAGTTTAAAATGATTTCTTCAACTTGTTCTTGAAAATATTTTTTACTGTCTACTCGAGATAAGCTTATTTTTAACTTTAAACTTTTGACACTTCAAAATAAAGCACATATTGTACTGTGTACATTCGTTCCATTTTCGCAATTCATTTCGTTTCAGGTACGTACTGTAGAAAATATAAGCTCAACTCCTGGAATCCCATTAAACGAGAAACATCCGCAGCATCCGGGTGAGTAAATACATCACCATGAATAAAATAATACGCGATTGTAAAAGTTGAACGAGGT
Organism: Pseudomyrmex flavicornis; assembly: GCA_014825475.1. NCBI lineage: Eukaryota > Metazoa > Arthropoda > Insecta > Hymenoptera > Formicidae > Pseudomyrmex > Pseudomyrmex flavicornis. The sequence goes on from QVNW01004559.1 coordinate 23,149, forward strand.
AAACACATTGCCATAAACGCGCGCAAGTATATCTATACATACAATATACGCATATCTAAAAACTTACATATGTGATACATGGGAACTGATTTGCATGTTAATTGTAATACACTGACATGTGCACGAAAAAAATAACGCGTTTCACAATATATAAAACGTGTAAAAATTAATCTTCTTTCTGACAATTTATACGACATATTAACTTAGCTTGTAAAAGTTATATTTTTTGGATATTGCTTTTTAGTTTCAATTTTACATTTTTTTAATAATAAAAAAATGCGTGTTATATTGAAAACTGCCTGTTATATTGATAAAACTCGATCACGTTGTTTTCACATCTGTTACAAATATATCAGTTCTCTCGTAAGTCGCTCTGCGCCTGCACAAAGTTTTTTATTTATTAACTTTACCTAAAGTAACTAAAATAAAGGTTAATCAAAATAAATAAATATATTTTACAGCTCAAATATTTCACAGAAGCAATTGGTATAATAATAATAATAAAACATATTTCACTAAAGTGGTTAAAATGTCTTAATAAATGTCTCATAACTATGTATGTACCTACATGTCTTTTATAAAAATATTTTTACTTCCGAATGTACGAATTTCATTTGGACAATCTCACAAATGTAAAGAGAACAAAACATATTGTGCAAAATTTTATACTTTGTTTGAGTTTTATACACATATATATATATATTTTTTTTATATCAGTGCAGAGTTGAATGTAAAACAGCACTATCGCATGACAAACATGTTTGACGCACAACAAAAAAATTATGATTACAGTGCGTGACAAAGGGCGCGGCCTTCTGTGACTCGTAAATTTTATTACGGTGATAAACGATTTACGAAATAATTAGCAATGAAACGCAAATGAAAGGATCATGAATGGTAAAAGATATATGCGTTAATATTTCACTGAAATAAATAATAATGGAAATAAATATATATGCGATTATATACATTCAAATTTAATGTGGCAACGTTTGTATGTGCGCATGTTGCAGATAAAAGCGCGTTTTTTCTACTACACATGTGTTCATTTTTCTTTTTCCGTTACACGTTTTGGTTTACTTAGAGTCACTGTCAAGAATACAGATTGAAGAAATAACAAAATAATTCCACACAAGAGACCGGCCAAAACGCATTCGTCCAGCAAACTAGAAAATAAAATGGAATGGTATAGAATGACGTTTTGTGCATCTATTTCTTCGCAGCCAGACGCAGAATAGAGTTTCATGGTTGAGGAATTTGAGAGACACGTAGTGAAATTGCAGAGGGAAAAAACATGAGAACACTTACAAAACGTGTCTCAATAAAACTGTTTGTTTACACACATTTCAAACAAGACACTATTTTTTGATTTATTTCAACAATCTATTTTGTAAGCGAAACGCTATTATCTATTGCATTTAAGTCGGAGACTTAAGAAATTTGATATAGAATACTGAATGAGTCAGCATATAAGTACAAATATTTTACGCACAAAGTCGTTGCGTAGCTATTTGTTACGTCTTTAACAAAATAAATAAATTTTTTATGGAATATTAAAAATTTAACGTAGATCGTGTCGATACAAAATATTTTTGTTGCAATAGTACGTAGTACTACTATACTAAGTAGCGTTTTGAGCAGAAATACGATTTGTCTATGCAAACATCATAATATCGCATATCGATAGATATATCGCATATCGATATATATCGCATATCGATATATATCGCATGTCGATATATATCGCATATCGATATATATCGCATATCGATATATCGATCTTCTTTTTGTTTCTAATTGCCGA
>QVNW01004561.1:0-13918 GCA_014825475.1 Pseudomyrmex flavicornis
CTATCACATCTATCACTTTAGATCAATTTATTAAATCGAAATGGTCGGTAACGTTATTATTTTTTTTAATGTCTGCTTTTTAGACAGTTCGAAGATATATTTTAGTAGTTTTTGAAAAAGATCTCAAGTCTATAAGTTAAAGAAATACGAACACAAAGAAAAATTTGCGTGTACCACAATGTTTTATACCTGTGTTCAACTTAATTTGTTTCATTAAAATGGTCGGTAAGTAGACTGTTTTTTTTGTTTAAAAAAAAAATGAAGATTGGTTCAGACAATATTATATAAAAAATTGGAATTTATGTCAGAACTTTTGCGATAGAACTACCTTAAGCGCCTCGGTGGCCGGAAGGCAATCGCACGGGAAGCGAGAGGTTTGAGTTTCGACTCCTAACCGGAGAGGTGTTTTTTTCGCAAATATAATTTCTAAATTATTTGAAAAGGGAAAATGGGTATAGGCGACGCGAATCTAGCATCCTATCAAATCGCGAATTGGAAAATTCCAATTCAAATAATCATGTGTCAAAAATTCACACTCCTAAAAATATAAATATATATAACACATTCAGATATATATTTATACCGCAAAAAACATCCAGCGTATCCGGCTCTTACTGTCTGTCAAAATTCCGCAGTTACATTTGAAGAAAAAAATTTTCTCGAAACTAAAAACTAGAGAAATAATATAAGAAAATCATACATTAAAAAAAACTGCAAATATTAATACGCGAGCGTTGAAAATAAAAAGCGGCGACAGTTTTAAAATTCAGAATTTTACAATGGATGAGAAGGCAATTAAAACACCATGTACATTATCTCGCTCGTAAGCCCGCGCCACATGTTTCCTTAATTACGCGGCACATTAACCCGTCCCCGCAAGAAAGTGGCTTCTTATCCGAGAGCTTCGCGCAGTATATATGTATACGTGTATGCATTTGGCAGCTTCGACAATATCTCACACTCACACACACACACACACATACGCATCCTATTCTGAGGATAATAGGATGGTGAGAAATTCAATAATAAAAATATATGAGACATGTGAGATCAGATGAACAGCAGGCAGACTTTTGAGATATCACTTCAGAGGCTGAGTTACGATCCGTCTTTTATTGACACTGAAAGAATAGGTCTCTTTTCTTGATTTTTTTTTTCTTTTTATCTGATACAATAAAGTTTTTGTTGCCCAATAAATACAGACATATATATTCCATAATGTTATATATATTGTGTACACACGTGGCATAAATAACGTATAAATTTTCAAAATATAAGTAGCTTATCATTTTATAGTTTCGCAAAAAATCTCGACGCCCGCCTCAGTTTTTTATTTTTTATTTAAAGTTTATTTCACATCGCGCCAAATCTACTTTTTTTGTTATCATATCGTCGTAGAATTTCATTAGTAAACCGAACAATAGCTGAAAATTGGTTGCTCTAACTTCGTAATGAATAATTAAAGAAGACACGACCGCTTTTATTAACTTGCCATAATTACGTTGGCGACGGGAAAATATCCGTGAAACTATAACAGCGACGAGCGAGTAAATTTTAATCAAGTATCAAGCAAAATGAAATTCTATACAGCTTTATATCTTTATTGGGTATAACTTTTGTTGTTTTTAGCCAGCCAGAATCAATATAATAACGGACACTTTTGTGATAAACCAAAAATATTTTAATTTAAAACAAAAAAAAACAATGTGTTCTTCACACTCGTGATTTTTTCACAAGACAAAATCAGTTTGTCGCGCAACAAAGCGACACGATCATCGCGACTAAATGACTGCAAATCGGCCTTGCGGATTTGACCCGACGGAAAATTGACACGAAGACTGATTGCATCCCGAGGTAGTAATTCGATCGCGTTTCTCCCCCTCTCCCCAAGGTTGAAAACGAGAACCATTTTGCACGCAATTTCTTCCGTCGTATTTAGGAAAATAAATTTTTCGTGACATTTTTAATTACGGTACGGTAGTGTTTAACAACAAACAAAATCTGATCACAAGAAATCGATCCGTCGTTCTCATTGTGTTCTTACTTTGTTGCTTTTTTTTTCGCTGTTGTTTATTGCACTTTGTGTATTTCGCCTTGTGTGTTTCGAATTGCACATCATGTTGTTTCAGAAATAATCGAGAACACACCAAAGTCGTGTCCAAAAAAATCGCAACTAATTACAATCACGCACGCGCTAATTAACGCGATATAGCGGTCGCGTCGTCGATTGCATTTTGGATCGGACGGTCTAATAATAATGCGAAACAAAAAAACGAGAGAATTTCGCTCTCCCTTTGATCGTATATAATAACTCGAGCAGAAAAGCTGATTACGAACATGCGATTAATTGCTTAAGCTCTAATACGACTGCTCGTCATTCCGCGCGCGATATGTCCGACGATCACAGCGCGACGCAAATCGCGGAAACGACCGAATATGTAATTCGAAAACACGCGCGATAATATCCGCGCCTCCACACAACAATCTCGACGCGCAAAATTTCGGACGCGCGTTTTCGACAAACGTCATGTTAATTTATACACATTTTGACACTTTCGTGACGTAAATTTGCCGCAAGCGCTAGTTCATGTTCGAAATCTCATTCATGTCGAAAATTTCGATCTATGAGAACGGTATATCGTCAAAAATCAATCGTCATTTCTGAGAGATCAGAAAAATAAATTGTAATCGATTGCGCTGTACCGTGAAACGTGCCAATTTAATCTCGTGAAAAAAAATGTGCGAGAAAACGCGCGCGAAGTTATGTGATGAATGCACGAGGTAGGTACGTACATACGTACCAGCGTCGCGCAATGACATCACGTGACTAGACAAGTTAAGAGAAGGCGAACATTGCGCTAAATGATGATAAACAACCGCGCCACAATGTTATGTATGTTATACACACTCGAAAAATAACAAATATACAGATGACAAAGTACTTTGATTTTTGTTTCCGCACACATTGTTGTCAGACGATAACTTATTTTCAGCATAATTTAAAATTTTGATTTATTCAGCTCGTATGTTAGTTTTCGCGTGTGTGTTGAAACAAGGATTTTCCCACTGAAACCGCGTCGTGTATGTTCGTTGTTGGTGCTTTCGCGCCTTTATAATGCGCCCTGAATGCGACATTTTGTGTCGCAAACGGCGAGAACTCGAGCGAGTGGTATTTTAAGGTTAATTAGCGCGCGCGGATTATATATTTTTAATTATATTTTTTTCTTTTTTTGCTACGTAAGAGCGGACGTTTTTAGTTTCGTGTGTGTCGAAAAACTATCGTCGAGAGAGAATGCGGCATCGCGAAAAGGCACCGCGAAACGGCAATCGCGTCGTTATGGCGAGTAAATTCATTCGGTACATATTTGCGGCAATGTGCGAAGTAACACTCAATTATTTGATCGTTTATATTTTCTCTGTTCCGATAATTGGGTGTTAAAATAATTGCAATGCACGGTGACGCGCCGATGCATTTTAACGCGCGAATTAACGCAATTGTTTATTCCGTAATTGATTTGTTTTTTTTTTTTTGCGTAATCTCTTCACCGTTGTGGTCGGATAATTAAATCGAATAATTGAAATTTCATAAAATCTCATCAAAAGATCGGAAAATAATTTGATTTTCAAATAAGCGATTTGCGAATCGCGCGTTACACACATACATGCCGAAGTTAACAGAACGTAAAACATTCGTTTTAATCACCGTTCGATACAGCGCGATGTAATTTTGCGGATTTTTATAGATTTTAAAGTGTATAAAATTTATATACTCTCAGAAAATGATATGCCGTCTTGAATTTTTTTTTCTTTTTAGCACATTAGAATTCAACAATACGTGAGCGTTGAAGAATTGGTATAAATCCATTTCTGACGTGCCGTTTCGGGAGGGAAAACAAACTGCGTGGCACGAATCGCGCGCTTTATTCCTCTATACTCCTCTATACGCACATAAGATGAAATATTTTACGAATAACAAAGAGATCGATCTCTCAGACAGACGTCTTTTCTTTTCGTCGGGGTTGTGCTCGGTAATCCCTGAATTCAGGACACGTTGAAATCAACCAACAAAAATCAATATCACTCGAAAAGGGGAAAAAACTTCGATATTAGGTTATATCCTCGGCATGCAAATCTAATCCAGTTAATTGAACTATGAAAATTCAATATTTGATATCGAAGACGGTGAGATGTTGGTTTTTTTGCGAAAGCTCAGCCACCTGAGTTTGCTTTAGACTTTCAACAACAAATATCAATTGGCTCAAGATCTTATACAGACTGTTAGATATATAAAATCTCTATCTCTCTGACAGAGAGACATGTTTTCGTTTGGGATCGTCTTTCTTAATGCCTGAATTCAAGACACGCGCGTGATAAATCAACCAACAAAAAAAATCAATGTCACACGAAAAAGGAGAAACTCGGTGTTAAACATCTCTTGGGTATTTATAATTCAGTTAATTGAACTTTGAAAATTCGGTTTATTTTACATCGAAGTAAAACGGGGGAGATGGTTCTTTTGCTAAAGCTCATCCATCAGTTTGCTTGAGACTTTCAACAACAATATAAAATTGGTGATAAATTTCAAAGTGTGAGGAGCCAGTCGCTGGATGTTTTGCGGATAAATGTATAATTTTAAATATATTTAAATTGAAGAGTGTAAATTCTTACACATTATTTGAATTGAATTTTTCAAAATCTTAAAACCATATAGGATGCTTGATTTGCATCTCATGTATGAGAATACCCATTTTTCCCTTCCCAATTGATTTAGAAATTATATTGCGAAAAAAAAAAACACCTCGGCCAGGAGTCGAATCTGGAATCTTCGGCTTAGGGAAGGCATCGGCACGGAAAGCCAAAGATTCCAAAGGTTCGACTCCTGGTTCGACTCCGAGGTGTTTTTTGTTTTTCGCAGTATAATTTCTAAATCAATTGGGAAAGGAAAATGGATATTCTCATACATGAGAATCAAGCATATGGTTTTAAAAATTGAAAAATTCAATTCAAAATAAAATGTGTAAGAATTTGCACTCTTAAAAATATAAATCTAAAATAATATCTAAAATATATATTTATCCGAAAAAGAGCGACTGGTTCTTAACCACTTTTTGAAATTGATTATTTATTGATTATAGTATTAACCGCATGAGCCTTAAATATCTTAATTAATAAAAATTGGCTCAAGATCTTATATATGTATATATAGACTGATATAAAATCTAGATATAAAATCTCTATCTCTGACAGACGTGTTTTCGTTGGTATCATCCTCGATAATGCCTGAATTCGAGACACGTGTAAATCAACCGACCAAAAATCAATGTCACTCAAAACGGGAAAAATCTCGGTGTTATATCTTCGATATGCATATATCTAATTTAGTTTTTTGTTGAATTGAACTTTGAAAATTCATTTTATTTTACGTCAAAGCAAGAGTCGGGGAGATGGTCTTTGCTGCTGAAAGTTTAGCTAACCGTTTTTACTTTCAACAACAATATAAATCGGCTTAAGTTCTTACATAGACTGTAGATGTACAAATAATGCGCTCTTGTGCCGCGAATAATATCTATAACGCGGTGTTCGCAACTGAGAATTGCGAACCGGTGTAAAACACGTTTCAATTCTCCTTTGCGAGACTGGAGAATACTTCGGGCGGTTCTTTGTAACGTCTCAAAGTTGAAGGAGAGATGTAAACTGGAACAAACCTCTTGATCCAACTTCTGTGGCTGACCACCGGCGGAAACACTCGAAAGACTGTTGAACCACACAAAAGATCGTCAGTCGCGAGCTCTTTGAGAGAAACTTGAGTCCTTCTCTCCGTCCGAGATCGCGTGAGAGAGTCTGTGACTTTTATCTCGACTTTCGAACTTGTATAGCGCGCGATGATGGTTGGTAAAAATCAGTTTTATACGATAAATACGTAATATCCTATTTATCGTTAATAAATATTTCACCTATCTGGATATTCGTGCGCGCGCGCGCACACACACAATGCGCGCTTTCTCGCAACAAAATAATTGAATTTCATCGCCATTGCGCACCTATGTATACGTGCTGATAAAAGTTTTACACATCGCGTTATTTCGTCGTCAAAACAATGAAAGCGATCGTTTTATTCGTAACAAATGACGCGAACAGTGCGATTATGGTAATACTATTCATTGACGACGACGACGACAAAGAGAGAGAGAAAGAGAGAAAGGACGAAGCGTGCAATTGAAGCCCATTTTTTCGCTGACAGAGCAATTAACGATTCTATTACAAACCACTACTTAATATGCCAATTTTATCGTTACATTTTCATATTTCATACACTTTATTTACAAAGTGTATATCGGTATAAAAAAACAGTTTCAAATGCAAAACAAAGTAAATGAGTGGTTTTGCTCGTGAAATTAAAACTGAATGAAATTGCGTAAAATGTGTTAAATAAATTTTATAACCGACATTTGCCGAACAAAAATATCTTGGCACATTCGCGTGCCTCGCAAACACAATTATCGAACCAACATTTAGTTGACACGCAAATATTTTCTCATCGATTACAACCGCGCGCGCATTCTGACTTTTTAATTAACCCGTTTCTCTCAACAAGAGAGAGAGAGAGAGAGAGAGAGATCTTACGTTACAAAAGCTTTTAATATTTTTTTTCCCGAGCGAAAATACGCTTTGTTTGTCAATATCATAAATAATACCAATTGCTCATACGGCATTCCGCAATATGATCCTGTTTCATTTCTAGGATTTGTGCATGATAACCAATTCAATTATACCGCGGTGCCGCTACCGCGGTATAGTGACATTCGTTCTCTTGACGGACTGATCAAGTTGATCAAATCACGCGAAATTAATTTGCGCGCTTTTGAATCTGTCAATCGCGCGAGAGATCTGATACAATCGACCCAAGTAATTTGTGTTTACGGTGCGCAACGGGAAGTGGTTTCTGTTTACACATCTGTTGTCGTCGAAAGTAATAAAGTTACACAAGACCCATTAACCGCCGTGCTCAAATATGTAAACTACATATGTTTTAGCGGTCTATTATAGCGTATGTATATACGTTACAACACGACACAACAATGCAACGTCTGTCATGTACATACTGTTGCAACAACCGCAAAACATTCAACATGATCGTTGCTATTTAACGCTTGGAGAAATAAATTAAACATATGTGTTTTGAAGAGAAAAGTTTAATTGGTATTGATAGCGCGATCGAATTTGACCTTTGGGATCTGATTTCTGTGCGCCATTTTTCGTCTGTCACATTTAGAATTTTTTTTTTTTTTTTTTTTTTTTTTAAATTAATCGTAAAACGCTGTTACAATTCAAACAGCAACGCGCAAATATTGCAAAAATTTATTACGCAAATTCGTGCTCGTTAACGAAAACTTTGATCACTTTTTTTGGACGCGATAATGTGCCGCCAAGATCTCGCGATTCAATACCATTAGATTTATTTCTCTGAGGCTACTCAAAGATTTATGCCGACAGCGATTCCAAAGCTGAACAATACCATTTGACGTATTATTGCTGAAACAAAAGCGGAATTATAAAAAAGTTAGGTATAAAAACTTCGCGAAAAGAATGGTATTATGTCAGCGAGGAGTCGAGGTGAGCGTCTGGCCGATATTGTATTCCATATATAAATAATTGCCAAGTCCTTGCACGGACGGCAATAAAATTCAAATGTTCTCAACAATGTGCGTTTTATTCACAAAACAAAGATCCCCAAAAAAGATCAAATTGGATCACTTTGTATTTTATATACGAGAGCAAAATGGATAATTCATATACACATGTGACGCAAAACAAGCCTTCCAATATGAATTTTTTCATTGAATTCAATTTCGAATTATTATGTGTAATAATTCACACGTTCAAAAAATATATTTCGCGCGCGTACACCTGGCACACGGGTTTCTCTCATTGAATAACTCTTTGCTGGGAGCTCAAATGCGTGTGACTATATGCTTTAAATTAATATCTCACATTTTTAAACATTCCATTTCTTCGGTAAGATAAACCAAAAATCGATTTGATAACATTGCTGAATGTTTTCTGTATCATTGAGATAATTATCGTGTACGCGAAATCGTTCTTGGAATTTACGCATGTATAACGTATTTGAAACGCTAAAATTTTCCATGAAATGCAACTAACAGAGAGAGAGAGAGAGAGAGAGATTTCGACTCTATCTCTAGCTAATTTACATTACGTGTAGATACGTATTACTGCGTATGTGTATTCGCTGTCTATCGATTTTCATAATTCAAATTTCAACCGCTGCTGTCCCTTTGACTAGCGATTGAGCGTAAAATGCGCTGTTGCCTGTGACGAATGATAATTACGATACGATTATGATATACGTAAGTGAAAAAAAAATAAATAAATAAATAACCGTGCTTGTGATATCTCGTATTTCCTACTAGGAAACTAGGATCACAAAACAGCATTTAATTTGTGTAAAAATAGGAAATATGCGATAATAATAATAATTGTTAAAAATAGAAATACGATAATAAGAATAAATTTTACGAGATAATCATGAATTTTCGCGAGTAATATAAATAGCGATAATTTTTTCTCGTTAAGTTCCGCATTCACTTCGTACAAATATATGCGATGTATATATATATATATATATATATATATATGTACTATTATTATTATTATTTAAATGCGTATTAATTTTTATCACACGAAGAAAAATAACGTGTGTCACGTATTAATCACAACACTGCTGATGTGAAAAATAAAAATTACACACAGGACTTTCAATGTAAAACGCGGTTAAAAAAAAAAAAAAGAGAGAGAAAGAATATCAAGTATAGGTTTAAAAGAACGCAGAAAACTATAGCCGAAACGTCTATAAAACCTGCGACCTTAGTCGCTCATTAATCACTGACACGTGATATCGTTTTCCATTTTTTCGAATCGGTATTAATTACTCGATAGATCGCTACACGCTATTTATGTTTTGGAGCTCGTTTTTCTCCCGAACTACCTATCGCACAAGTACTAGTAGTAGTTGGTGGACGCGTCATCGGTCAAATGATCGGTTCGCAAAAAGGAGAGACCGCCGCTGATAGTGCCGCGGGAATGGGCATTATCGGAGGTTCTGTGAACGCCCGAAATGGGATATCCCCAAAAAGGACGGCAATATAGTTTCCGCTCCCCGGTCCATTTTGCAATTTACCGCGCGAGCGCAATATGAATTGTGAGAGAAATCGAGAGGAGAGAACCGTAAAATCCTGTACTATTTTTTTTTTCCTATTATTTTGTGAATTTTCGACGTTAAGAAAAACGTCGAATCGAGTAATGACTAAAACAACAACACCTCTGTCTGACAACAAGAGAAAGGAAAAAAAAAATTCCAGACGTTGAGGTTTTACGCAAGGCTAGAGTTCACGAAGATGAGTCGGACGATTATCGAAAGCGAATGCAAATGGACAATGCATACATAATTTAATGGGCCGTATGATGAATAGGAGGGAATCGAAGATCTTCCCTCTCTGGTGAGAAACTTTCAAGCAACGGGAGAGATAATGACGATTGTAAAAAAAAAAAAAAAAAAAACACAGAACGGCGCTTCTCTTTCTTCCCGAGGTTGGCGTGCAATTTTATTCACGATCGCGCTTATGCGAATTAAAAGGCATTTCACTTTGAATTTTCAGTCTTTTACACGACCATTACACGCGATTGCATGAAAATGTCGCTTTTGCGATAATTGTACAAGCATCGAGTGTGATTGTGCAAGCGTACAGCATAACATTTAAAACATTGTGTAAATTCTGACGATATCAACTTCTGTAACAGCGAAAACGTGCATATTTTTTTTTTGTACAAAGAAAGTTGCTACGCGTGTCGTTTCCGTTGATCGTGCGACAACTTTTTTTCATTTATTTCATTTGCATACAGCAAGCTGGGCGCTACAATTCATTCTTTTGTCTCGGAATTTGCGCACACAGGAAGGAAGGGGAGGGGAAAACTCATCTGTCTTTCCGAAGTTTCCGCAAAGAAGCGGTATAATCTGACAGAGCTCTTTAGTTTTGCAAAACTAACTATTCTAACCTCCGCAAAAGACGCAAGAAACACTGCACTTTTCGAGATAAACTCTTCTTGCAGATTTTTCTCTGTGAATCTGACGCGCGCGAGATATCGTCTTCTGATGTAGTTCAGACAACGTTTAATCTGAAAAAAATTCATGCGCGCATTGACATTCTTTCTCTTAATGGCCTCCTGTTTTTTTTTGTTTTTTATTTTATTTTAGAGCGTAATTTTATTCTGACGCAGTGTTAACTTTAACCACTGGTAGTATTATTTTATCATATAATACCGAGCTCCTTCTCTTTTACCTGAAAAAGCAAAGTTTTTTTTAAATAGATGAGATCGTTTACAGTTTCTTGAAATGAGGATGTGTGTTTTTCACCACACACACACACACACAAAAGTAGGTAATAAGACGCCTGATTGCGCCGTATCTCCCCCTATGGAACGGCCATTCTTTCTGTCGTGAAAGTTTCATCGGAGACACACGACGGGTGGAGAACGCGTTCGCATTATTTTTTGATTGCATTCCTGAAGTGTGATTTTTTTTTTTTCCGATAAATCGCTGCATTCGATACGTACTTCGCGCGAGATAACACAAAGCGCACGAAAATTTTTCACCAACGCGAATTTGCGCGAAAAAAAAAAGCAAAATCGAAAATTACACGTGCGCGGGAACAAGTCCTTCACATGTCCTGAGTGCTGAAAACTGATAGAATTTTTCCAACGATTTAACTTTTTTCCGGGAAAAGAAAAAAAAACATCCGACCTGTCCGAGAGATGATATTTTTCGCACCGATTGCTTTAATAAATTACGTGCAGAGAATGAGAGAGAAATGTAAATTACACGGGATTACAAAGCCACAAAGCAGTGCAAGGATGATTTTCGACTTAATTTCAAATCGATTAAAAATTTAATGCCAGAGCGAATTCGTTACGAAATGATTGCGTGTATTGAAAAGCAAATTTTGTTCAATACTTACATTTTTTTTTAAATATTTGTTTCGCTTATTTTTTCCACGGGATTAGTATGCGCTCTGATAATTAATTTGATTGTTCATTCTAAATCTGACACTCGATAAGAATGCCACGCGCGCGCGCGCGCGCGAATAATTAAATTCCGGAGGAATTCGTATAAATCCCGGATCCCGTGGCAATGCGCGTTTACAGCAAAATTACGATTGCTGTTCATTAATCAGAAAAATACGTAACGAATGAACGGGCGTTATAATGACCGATTTGCATAAGTAATGCGCGATTATTCAATAATAATCTACTTGCGTTCTTTGTTTTCCAACGAACGAGCGCGCATTCGCAAACATCGCGTGACGATAAAAATTAAAAATTTCCGGATTAATCTTCGCTTTTTTTGTTTTTGTTTTGTTTTTTTATCAACAAGTATCTTTTTATACACAGAGATTCCATTTTGTCCCGGATATAAAAAGCAAAGAAACCGGAATAAGGAAAATAATGTTTGCATACAATTTCGAGCTACACACACACACACACGCACATAGTTTCGGAGTTAGGGACGTAAACAGATTACGATATGTAGATAACTTGAGAGATAAACTCGTTGTTTTTTTCTAGATTAAATATCGAATTTTAGTTTAGCTGCAGTTAGTTTTGCACGCGAATGAGTTTTTAACTCCTCATCGATTTATATTAAAAGAAATAAAATTGATATAAACTTCTAAGCAGAAGTTAGTCGCGACTTTGTTTAAACGGTTTTTCAAACTTGTTGAAACGTTATACCCTTTTTTTTTTTTTGAGAAAGAAAAAAAGTCCGACTTTCTTCAACTTCTCAATTTCGTAATAAAGTAAAAAGCTCTCTCTCTCTCTCTCTCTCTCTCTCTCTCCATCTTGCAAATCGCGATAAGAGAGTAATGCTTGGATGCTTCCCAGTATCGCTTTCGAGACAATGGCTATTTGTGTAATGCGGTGTTAAAGTTAAAAATTAGTTAGTTCCTTCTCGAATAAAATCTGTCTGTATTGTCGAGAAAACTTTCCGCGGCTACAAGAAAGACTCGCAAATTACGGAGATAATATTTCTCTATTCCGTGTGTGTTTTACGGTGTGAAACGAGTTAACCTTTAGAGGACGGGGGTGGTCGAAATATCGACCACCTACCAGGTTGGGAACTTGTACCGACTAATCCGATAAAATTATACATTTTTCCGTCCTGTAAAGGTTAAATTAAACACGAATGATATGTTAGTTGGGACAAAAAGTGTTCGTGCAAAAAAAAAAATTGCGCGACGGGTTCAAGCGAAAAGATAAGTCGCGCACGACGGAAGATGACGTAGTGAAAGAGATTTGGAGAGAAATTAGCGATAAGAAATGTATAAAAGTTATTTTACACAAAAAAAAAAAGAACAAAAAACTGATGTAAGATATAAATGTAAATTTTTGTGAAATCGCGCGCGCGTGATACGTCTTTCTTTTATAATAGAAAAATCACGATTAATTAAATTATTATTAATACCGCACGAGTGCGCACAAGCTCGGAATCAGCGGAATTTTAGCTGAGAAATCTATGAGGATGAAGTCGCACGTGCTACATTTACTTTTTGGGAGGGGGAAACCATCGGAGTCATATGCGATTGACGATGAAATGCAATTAAGTTTCAAGCGCAAAATGCGCCGAGAGAAGAGCGCGCGTCGTTGTCGTCGTCGTGAACTTACAAGATTACAATTTTCCCGTTGATTTACTGGTTTCAAACAAGACTTTGGAAAGTTGCTGATGATAAACGCATCGTGTTTCATTTCTATTTCGAGAGAGAAATTTTAGCGCATCGATCCCGTCGATGCGAACCGTTTGAAAAATCAAGCAAACCGCGCACAGTTCATTAGGAAGATACATCCGTTGTAAATAACGTGTGGGAACAGGAGAGGTCTCGGACAGACATATGACACACGCGTGAGAACCGAGATAAAACTTGTAATACGCAAAGGAAATATGACAGTATCATCCTGGCATGGATTTTCCGGAAAGAAAAACGTTTCCACATCGATAAACTCTCGCAAAAGCGAGTCTCTCTTATACATATATTTTATAAAGAAATTGTATCGCACAAATGTCGCGCAAAATAAAATTCAAATGTTGACACATTTGTGAATAAAAATATATTTCTCAATTCAGAAGAAAAGCAAAGTTAGTTGAGTATGAAATATCAAATTTTTATTTACCTCAAAGTTATAACTTTGAACTTATTCGTATTTTTAACTCGTGAGTTTTCAGAAATTTAAAAATCATTTCAATTGCATCGATATTAAGTTAGAATCTTAAAAACAATATTTATTTAATTTCAAGATCGAATGATTTTCGAATTGCGAAATTTCGAGCAAATATCGAGGAGAAACACATTGTAATTCAAATCTTCCGTATAATACACTTCCGGAGACCAGACGACTAATTGATTCCACAAGAATAGATTGTGATTTCGTATTCTCCGTCACGGATCATACCGTCGAACTGCGCGAAGAAACTTAAGCCGAAAACGTGGTTTAAAAAATATAAAAAAAAAAAAAGTGATAAAACAAAATGTTATTCACTTGTTCAAAACCTACTTGTATGTAATAAAACAAGTATTATAATGTAACAATGTGTAATGATATGATGCGGAATTGCGTTATTAACACCTAGTGTAGGGTGCGCGTTATGAGAACAATAGCGAAATAATATTATTACCTATATATATAAGTATTATATATATATAAAATAAATAAATATATATATATTTATAATATATATATATATATTATATATTATATTATAAATATAATATATAATATATATATATTATAAATTATATTGTATAGTATACAATACATCTCAACACGTTAACGCACTCTGCAATATATTGTT
>QVNW01004563.1:0-31606 GCA_014825475.1 Pseudomyrmex flavicornis
TTACGAGAATAGCTGAAAATAAGCTAGCTCTTCTTAACTTGAAGATTTTGGAACACCCAGGTAATTCGAGATCGCAGAATTTATTTGCCATAAATCGTTCTCCGACTTGGCTTGGAACAAATGACATAAGAATGAAGTAAATCGGAACGAATGACGGAAAGAATGAATAAGCGAATTTTGTTCGATAATTGAAAGAGCGAAAAAGTGTACGTAATAAATAAATAAGTAAATGAAATATCGTTTATCATATTATTGCATTATTTTTTAAGTTAATTCTTATATTGTTTATAGTTACTCTTATTTAATATATTACATACATTTTATATATATTACACACTGACATACGTGTAACAAAAATACCACATAGTAGACTCTACAAATTTCAAAAATTACCCCCGGGATTACTTAATTTTATTAATCAATTAAGATCGAAACGTGTAATCACATTTGAAGATTGGGAGAATAAAAATTCGTGTTCGCGCAAAAGCCAGCGTTGACTCTATTTGGCCTTTTTTTTCGTTTTAATTTAATTTTATAACACGTGTCTCGTAAAAAAGAAGATTAATGGCATTAAATCGATACGTGTCGTACTAAAAATCAATAATATCGTCTGTCTCGGATAAGAGACGCGGATTCGTTAACCTTCTGACGATTACGCCGCAAAGTCAAGGAAAAGTGCCGTTTGTGTAACAGCTCGCGACACATCGGAAGCACTTCAAGTTCAGCAACGCTTCGGTAACTTTACCCCGCGAATACTTTTTTTTTTTTTTTTGTTTTCACTTTTAACCATTTCGCGTTTTAGTGCTGCTTTTGTGCTCTCACTTTCAGAATATTACTACGTGCGTGCTCAAGGAAAAATTATATATTTATTAACAAATGTTACATTTTTCGCGCAATATCAGTCAAACGATTTTATAGGAATTGTTGAGAGAATCAGCACGACTGTGATTCCTGTCATATAGACGCCTTTATCTTAATTTATTCGTTATTTATTCAAAAATTATTTTATTTTTCGCATATACACACAATGCGCTTCTGTTTATTGCACGAAAATAAAGGTCATTGTTGCGTGAACGCATTTTGCGAATCTCTGCGCAAGGTTGTTCCGCACAATTTCAACTGCGATTAAATTGCATACCGCTGCATATTGTTGCGAGTGGGTGTCGCGATTCTCTCATAGACATTTGGATTTTGAAAATGAGGCCTCGCGCGCGTGATAACGCTGTTATGAAGCGTTCGAGCGATTAATAACGAACGACGTTTATAGACGCACGATGATGCATTGTGAGATGAGATCGAATATAGTTCGCGATATTCTAAGCTACATTAACAAAATGTTTTCTCATCCAATTTCGACGTCCGGTCGTGAATATTAAGCGTATTCCGCGCATCAAATCGCATTTATATACGTCAAATCGTTTTCGCATTTCATCCACGAGTGTTCTATAATGTCAGTACATCTACTAATATTTTTGAGCAATACTTCAATTAGTTTAAATATTTATTAATAATATGATGGCGCCGAAAGTTTGCTTATACTTTTGTTAAATATAATATCGTTTATATAAAGCGTGTTTTGTAGTTAATTGATTTTTTTTTTAATTTTTATTACATATTGTATTTAATATAATAAATGTTATCGCGTATTTGATATTTTTTTCTCTGAAAAAAAACTCAAGAAGAGGAAATCGCGCGAAACACTGTCGCAGATTAGAGTAGAAAGATCTCGTTATGCGCAAACGTCAAATGACCCACTTGCTGCGATCGAAACATTTTGATATTGTTGCCACGTTCGTGACATTCGAAACACGATGACCCGTACGGTCTTCGGTTTCTTGTTTTGCGCTTTAATAATAACGGCGAATTTCGTGGATTCCTATCCATCGGACGGATCCAATGGTATTTATAGAAAACTTGTCTAATGAAAGATCTCGCGTGTCTTAATTGTACTGGTGTTTCTAACCTAACCTAAACATGTGTCAGCTGTTAATTTACTGTGCAAATGATTAGAAAAAAAAGATTATGTATATTCGGCAGTTTGCTAGTTTTTGCTAGTTTGTGATTTTCTTGTATATGAATGTTTTGATCAGATCTCTTGTACTCTCAAGACTTTCATATCAACTATATTCGCTAAGTCAGTAGTCAAATACTCAATTTCTTTTAAATGTGACCTTTCGATCATCTTGCAGATCACAATGACGTGTATGAGGAACAGCATAAGAACCCAATCGAGATATTAATGCGCTTGTTGGCAGAATCCAACAACAAAGAGAATCGGAGAGATGCAGAAGATGGCTTAGAAAATTGGCCCGGACGTTGGATGCCGGATAGACCGGATGATCCAACGCCACCGCCAAAAGTCTTGCCAAAACAGGAGAACAAGGACGAATTCATGACAGAGATGTCTCAGGAGATGTCTCACGAATGGAACGGACGAATGTCCGACCACGTAGACGCTCTGATGCAACCAAACAATGAGCAAAATGATGAGTACGAGTCTGTGACAGAGTTTCTTCACGAAATGTACATGGGCCACGTGTCACCGGAATGCGACGATGCTAAGGTTCTTGTACAGCGTATAAGTTGTATTCTTGCATAGAGTATAACATGATCAAAAAAGATTTCGTTGTTTCAACAATGTTAAAAATTTCAGACTAACTTAACTGTGGACTGGGACCATTCTCCAACAGAGCATACGTGTTATGGTCATAACTTTGTGCCAAGTGACATCCCAGCGTATATTTACTGTGAAACCATCCCAAATATGTATAAGGTATGTTCTATGTTATTGCTAATTATGTGTGTACTGAAATGAATTCTGACAAGAATGTGCTTTCAGGCTGCTCATAAATGTATGAATCAAATAATCGAATATGACGATGACATTCCTCTGTAGTAAGTAAACAACATTCTCTTGGTTGATTTATAATTAGTTTCGGGCAATATTCAGATGTGTGTGTGCGTGTGATTCGCAGTGGTACACACAGACCCTTATGGCCAGTTTATGGAGAATACAAGTATGTGCCCAAACAAAGATGGCTACATAGTCTTGAGGTAATACTACAGTGAATTTATAAATATTATTGAAATATTCCGTTTACATTCTTTATAATCTATCTATATTAATAGCACGGAGCAATCGTCATGCTGTATCATCCGTGTGCAAATCCTCTCGAGGTGGAACGCTTGAGGAATCTTGTCAAAAGATGTCTATGGCGACATATTATCACGCCGTACAATTATTTAGACGAGGATCGTGTAAGTACAGAACAGTGTTTGTAACAGACTGACATATTATTTTCTTTTCTACGATCAGAAAATGAAACAAGTGAATCCAGAACAAATCCCGACGATCTAGACCGAATAGTTCTTCTCTGTACCAACTCGATACCTTTCTACAAAATTTAGGGTAGCAGATCGACTCGAAATAAGTCTTCGAAAATTTTTTTTTTTTCGCAGCCTTTGGCGCTTCTATCTTGGGGTTGCAGACTGACTATGTCTTCCGTGGATCCGAGAATAGTGACTCGTTTTATACGGAAGAAAGCTCTTCGCGGTCCGGAACAGAATGCTAACGACGGTCAATTCAATGATGGACTATTGACTCAATCGAGAATGGTGACAGATCCAATGGATTCTGTGCTCTGTCCTAATATGTAATTTAAACTAATATATACATGACGTACAAATTCGTGATATCGTCTACATTTTCAATATTCGTACAATTAATATTAATTTATTTATAGGTATGTTTTTATATCTCTTGTACATATATAATTTGTTTTTTTATACAACACATCTTAGTTGTGTTGGTCTAGGTATTTTTCTATTATATTTGTGTACGAGTAGGTATAAAATTGAGTTACTTTGCGAAATTCCAAAGTCAATTAGTATTGCCTCCTATGTAGAACAGACAAATTATATTTATGTCTTTTACAAAGTATAAATGCAAGTACAATAAATAAATGAATGACGCTCGATAATTGTTTGAGGATTAAAGGAAATGATGGTGGACAGGATTCCAAGAACTTAGATGATATATCTCCCTCTCTTCTCTCTCTTTTATTTCCCTATATATTCTCCACCCTTCGAGAAGATCATTTAAATACATTGAACATCGTGTCGGTTGTTTTGAAATCTCCTTGCGAACCGCTTCTATCTACAGACAGTAATAATAACTTCACTGCAGAGATGATTATAATTTTTATTCTTGCAGATTTATACTTATCTCCAACGCGAGATATATAAAATTAGGGGTTAAGAGACAAGTGACACGCTACTGTTGTTTAATGCAAAATATGCTACCCGACTACTTAATTGTAAATCGTATAACGTAAAAGAATATACAGTAAACACTCGTAGCTTCTTCTTTTTCTTTTCTTCTTTATGTTTGCTGAGATGAGTGTTTAAATATTGAGAGTCGATTTATCCTTACATCATCGATGTTTTTCTCGAGCGCAACACAAATCGAAGCTCGCGATTTGCGCCAGAAAGAGATCTTGCCGAAAATCGGGGACTTTCTTCTCGAAAATCAATCAGAGACAACACAAATATTTCGTAAGACTTAAATTCTCAAAACCTTATTTATTTGCGTACTTCTGACGTTCTATTTTTCTGTTAGCTTCCTTACTCCTTTCCGTAATTCTAAATCCTTTTGTTTTAACATCTTACTATTTTTCGGATTATATCTTAATTTTTGTAAATATCACAATCTTTCACAGACATCTTATTTTCTGAGTGTTTTCTAATTTCTTTTAGAGACAGTTTTCTTTTTTTCAAGCAGTCTGATTTAAAAGCGCTGCTTAAAACTTTGTTTGTCGTTTTCGCAACGAGATTATATCACACGTTGTTCTAAAATCGCAACCTCGAACGCTTTGCAAGTTGCTCTTCCTGGTGCGAGGCGCCGCTTCCGGATTTTTATTCTTTGTGACGTAGTCCGAAGATTTCTAGCTGCGTTCGAACGTATCGCCAAATAAATTTTCTCTCGCCAGCCGTCGTCGAAAGCAGTAAGTCGCGCGGCTAGCGAGAGGATTAGACTCGAGTTTTCGAAGAAAATTCTCGAAAGCAGCTAGACCTTCTTGCCAAGGCCGCTACGCTCATAGAAGGATGTTCTTTTGTGCTTGATTATACGACGAAAGGGCACATATTCCACTTGATCACATATTTATCTCTACTGTAGAAGAGAAGTAATACTAATGTCCGAACAACGCAAAGGTCCGGAAAATTGTTTTTTTTTTTTATTTATTTTATTTTTTTATCTTCACCAACATCGGCTAATTTTTTTTTCAAATATTGTAATGATCTGATAGTTGATCATTGTCTCCTCCTGCTCTCAGAAACAAATGATTGCTTTTTGCAACTACTAGAGTCAAAACTATCCGATGCCGTTGAAACTTTGGAGCGAAATGAGAGAATCAGAACACGCGAGAGACAGGATGTGTGTGTGTGTGTGTGTGTGTGTGTATGTGTGCTTCGGGAAATCTCTTAAAGTTATTGCCACAACTTCTTGTACAGTGTCACCGTTGAAGATGACGACGATGACGATAGTATAATGACGATGATATTAGCGATTTAAATCTTTGAAGACGAGAACGCAAAAAATGTCTGGTTGGTTTATCGACGAGTCTGTTGTGTTTAATGCTCCTTTTATTTAGCATATAGTTGGTTTTTTTTTTTTTTTATTTATACGCGGAGAGAAGTTATACAGCGCGCTCGGTCGTAGAAGTGGACGCGAAACGCTTCGAGATATCATACACGTATATATAGGCAGAAAAACACCGTTGACTTAGAGTTGGTTTTCTCTTATTTTTAATACAATATGCTTGTTTTTTTTTTTTTTTATTAGATTTTTACGAATCTCACCTATATGAAATACCTATATGAAATATCTACAATAAAAAGTATCCATTATTTTTCTGTTTCTGTTGCATGTGCTACGATGTTTTTATTTTTAAGTTTCTGCTTTTTATACTTTTCCATTTTTTAAGATATTTCTCGTTCGCGCGCGCGTTCTCTCTCTCTCTCTTATACTTTTTCCACACACTCATTCTCCCACTCTCTCACTCTCTTTCGTGCCCTAATGTAACTTTTTTTTTATCGGTTTCGAATTTATCAATAATCTCACTTTGTCGCGCGCGCGTTGTCGGAATACGCAAGCACGACTTTTATATATATATATTAATAAATCGTTGAAGATTCTTCTTTTCTCTCTTTTCTCGTTTGACGTCACATCATTTCTTTCCCTTCACTTTTTTTTTATTTTTTTTTTTTTACTGTTCTTTTCTCTTAAAACTCTCCCGCAAAATTACGATTTACACTTGAAATTGGAATTGACACTCATAAAGTTATTAAAGTAGCTCTTTTTTGTATGTCGTATTTAGTAATTGCACATGTTTAGTAACTCACATGTATACAAACAGCAGATCGATCCTCTCTCTTGATCACACACTCGTCTATCTGTCTATCTCTTTTTCCTCTCCTCTTCTTCCGCATATTTTATCTACACGTTTCTATACGCAGGTCGATCCGCTGTCACAATCTTTCTATTCTACTCTACGTACAAATGCAATGAAATATTTAGTAAACAATATTTTTCTCCTTTGTTTCTCGCTCTCTCTCTTTCTCTCTCTTCAAATTTTCGCATACAAATACCAGTAATATACACATACACTATTATATTATACATGTAATTATATTTATTAATATATATGTATATTACCGGTTATATAATCCGACGCAAATAAATATAATACAATCGAAAACACGGAAATTGAATTTTTTGTTCTGTTATCCGGTACGTTTATTCTTTGTTTGTTGCATTTTGAAAGACTATTGCGATCGTGCGTGCGCTCGAAGAGAGTATTTTTTTTTTTTTTTTCACTTTCGAAACACTTGGAAACCGATTCTCAAGGAAGACGTGTCACCTTCCGCAATTATTTACCTAACGCTCGCGTGAGAAAAGTTTAGCACTTTATTTAACGCGAAAACGCGCAAATTTGTTTGCCAAACCTTGACGCGCGAATATACAATTCGATCTAAATACGTATAATATATAAACGGAGCGATTCGGCGAATATTCTGTGCTAAAATTCTGCGATCGCTCGGCAAGCGTTTTATTGCGTCTTTTTAAACAGACGACGAGATCGACGCGAGCACGAAAGCAAAAGAAATTTCACAACATCCGAAACAAGCGAGATCGAAAGCGACGAAGTCCCACGGATTAAGGACGAGATTGTATAAGACACACGTCCTTAGCCGAAAGACTTGGTCCTTGGATAAGAGGGTTGGACATTGGAACGATTGGTAACAAATAAATGCAACGTCTCTTTACATCTTTAGGCCTGATTCGTTTTAACGTACAGTCGGTTTTTCTTGTGCACCGATACATTGTGTGTTCCTTTGAATAACTTTCTCTCTCTCTCTCTCTCTCTCTCTCTCTCTCTCTCTCACACTCTCTTTCTCTACCTAGTGATAAGAAATTGACAACGATAGGTGTTTTGTTTTTTAATCTCTACTACAACAAAAGCTCGCTATAAAGCTAAGAGATTCGAGGGGGAAGGGGAAACGCGAAGGAATCGGCGTTTCAGACTTCCCGCGAGCAGTACAGTTTCGACGATCGCGAAAGTCCGTCAACACGGGAAATCGATCTCGCCACGTCCGAAAAATAAGGCATTCGCGCGCGCGATACATATATATATATATATATATATATATATATATATATGTGGCTGCGCGCTCATCAAGTCTCGGTAAGTAAGTTTAAACGAATAACGGAGAAGAGAACACTTGTGTCTTTCACGAGTTAATTAGGCGACTTGATCAAGTACGAGAATTATATAACTGGCTGAAAGGTAGAATATCTCACGGTTAGAAACGATTAAAAACAACGCTTTCGCGCGCGGTTTTGTTTTTATCTTCGCTTGTTTTTGAAAAACAACTTGTTTTTGAAAAACAACTTGTTTTTGTTCGCGCCTTTTCTCTCTTCGCTTTCGAAGCTTTTTCGGCGATATGCAAGCGCGGACACACATTTTTCGTTTGTTAACAAAAATTCATTTTAGTCAGATACAATAAATGTCAGACAATAACGTACTTACTGATGACCGTTTTTTTTTTTTTTGTTTTTTTTTGTTTAACTCGTGACAGAAGTAATACACGATTAAATTCTTAGCTATTTTCTTAATC
This sequence comes from Pseudomyrmex flavicornis, assembly GCA_014825475.1. Classification (NCBI taxonomy): domain Eukaryota; kingdom Metazoa; phylum Arthropoda; class Insecta; order Hymenoptera; family Formicidae; genus Pseudomyrmex; species Pseudomyrmex flavicornis. The sequence continues at coordinate 8,179 of QVNW01004563.1, forward strand.
GTATCTGGATTATAATTAGATTAGTAGATCATAATGGTTTTTTACTCTATCTAAACTAACAATTATTATGCTTTTCTGTACAATGCAAGGTGTGTGTGTGTGTATGTGTGTGTGATTTTCAATACATGTTCGTATAGTCACACACAACATATCGTTATATTATCATTATTATTTAATCTCTTAATTATTACAGCAACGCACACACCGCGTGCGGTGCGTATATATATATATAGATCTCGTTTCACTGATATATCATATATATATATATATATATATATATATATATATATATAATATTTTCGTTTTCTTTAAACATTTAAACCCATAATATTCTGTAGAATGTACGCGCTTCTTTAACGTTGATAATAAATATGCTCAACAAAAAACACATTAACAGTTTCGTCAATTATGTCAGCACTTGTTCGTATCTGATGTACATTATAATTTGTCGAGGAGCAATAAACAAACGTATAGCCGATATAATAAATTGTCGTTATTTAACATTGTTATAATCTTTCTCCTCGATCTTGTCACTTTTCTCTATCTACCTATCTATCTATTTATCTATCTATCTATCTATCTAGCTGTGTATATGTATAATATATATATATACTATATATATATATATATATATATACTATATATATATATATTTTTTTTTGTGTGTACACACACGCACGCACGCACGCACGCACGCAAACATACATGTACTCCACCTTTTATATATGTATACATACATGTTATGTGTACATACATACGCTCGTAACTCATTCTTACTTCTCATTTTCCCTCACCGAGAGGGAGGGGGGAAGGAGATTAAATCCTTTAATTATATTTGTTTTTCACGTAACACCTATATATTATATTATTGCTGCAGCTTTATGGCTCCTTCTCTCTATCTCTCACACGTACGCGCACACACACACGCAAACGCATTCGTACTTGATTTTTTTTCTTTCTTTTTTTTTTCCTTTTTTTTTTTCTTACTGTCTCGCATTATTCTCCGTTGCTGTATCGTACCTGCTCTCTTGCTTTTTTGGGGTTAATCGTTTCGAAGATGATACATCTTTCGCACGTGTGTTACATTTCGAGAACCCCCGTTAAACAATTGGGACAATTTTGTTTTTTTTTACACGATAATCTCGGAAATCAACATAAGACGGTTGAATCTGCATCCAAATAAAGTTAGAATCCAAGTAAGTACTAGATTGCGCTACTACTAGAAAACTGACGAATCGCGCGAAATCACAAATAATTTTCTATCACAGTGTGTAGTAAGTACGATTGAAAAATTAAATCAGCCGTTTGCGCGCGGCGCATCGCAAAAGAACCGAAGAGTGAGAAGTTACGCAGGGGAGAAAGGGGGAGGATGTTGTAACGCGGGTGAAATTGAGTTTTACCGAGAGTTCATCGAAAGATTACAGAAGACGCGAAATGATTATCGGTTTTAAGGCGAGAATCGTGATTGAAGATCCATTGATGGTATACACCCAATACCTAATGGCGTTTTTGTGCAACACGAAACCGAAAGTAGTAAACTAGTTGAACTTTTATCGATGTACGGGTGCGTTGTTAATGATTCTAGTGGATTCTAAAAAAGAGGAGAAAAAACGAACCTACTCTCGTCATCACGTATCTCGCGCGTGTACCGTATACAAATTAAATCTATCGTTTGTTTTTATTTGTTGGTGTGTTATCTGTTGCTTTTGGAACATTCGCCACATCGCTTCTCTCTGTCACATTCCGAAAAAAACATCGTATGTCTGTTATATTAGAAAAACGCAATCGCTTTTGTCTACACCTCGCTATATATCGCGATTGATATCCCGCTAATTACAGCTAAATAGAAATACTGGAAGAAGTGATTGTTTCTCTCACTGAACACCTCGTGGTCGAAATACCTTCTCGAATGAGCTCCTCTTCTTGCTCTCTCTCTTTCTCTCTCTCTCTCTCTCTCTCTTTCTCTTCTTGTTATCATAATGAACAAGACACACAAAGAGTATATTAACAGCTTTTACTGATCAATGTACCCGTTATAAGATCACATTATTCGCGTCGATAGCTCGGTCATTGCGAATTTTGACTCCAAGAGAGCTAGTTGCACCCCGACATTGACTAACACAATTTAGCGATTTAATGAGAAGAGTTTTACCGAAATGCCTTTGTTTTTGCTTGTGTATGCGTAAAAAGAGAGTTCCGATGAGAGCATCGTGATTAGCCAATATAGGCGCGAACCGTCCCGCGGGTGCTTTTCAAGCGACAAACTGCACGCGGTGTCGTTTATTTATTTATTTTTTTTTCTGCGGAGAAGAAATGTCATCTAACTGATTCTCCATGATCGTCCGGATACAAGAGAGGTGTAGTGTAGAGATGTCAAAAATGTCACTCAAAATTCGCGTGATATGTATACATATATATATATATATATATAGCCGAGGATTAAACCGCTGGTCGAGACATATTTCAAATAGAAATTCGCGGTTAATTGCTTAACTCTGTGCTAATTTCTTTTTCTTTTTTTTTACTTAAGTAAATACATCCGTTGAAATATTCTTTTTTTTTTTTTATGTGTGTGAACGGTTTCACCTACCCCGAAAATCTTCTAGATTTTTTTTTTTTTTTTCATTTTGTTTCCTCAGGAAAAAGATTCACAAAAACTCGCTCGAAGCTTGGCTCCCCCCGTGCAAAATATGTGTCATAGAAATCACTAGAAATTATCCCGAATACCAATCATCAGTACTATACGAGATACCAATTATTACAGTAGTACGCTATTTACTTAGTAATAATATGTTTTTTACCGTGATATATATATATATATTTACTAGCGGGAATTGTACGATCTACAACTTGTCTCTCTAATCGTCACTGCGGAATTTGGCGTTACAAAGTATTTTTGTTGTTGTTGTTGTTGTTTTTGGTCAGCGGTTTATCTCTCGTGTATAAGCGGATACAGACACGGAGACCGGATGTCGGTGAGCAAAACGCACTTTCAAAATGTGACGTTTGAGAAGTGACTCCCCAAAAATTTCGCGGTGTGTGCAAACATCACAGTCACACGGAAGAAAGGAAAGCGATGTGCGACGTCGCGCGTCATTATTATTTTTTTTTTTTTTGGCAAGAAGATGCTAACACTAATTTGCGTGTTTATCGCCTTCGCGTTACACGGGAAAAACACCATTGGATGTCAGGCTTGAGGGGAGAGTGGGAATTGCGACGAGGTGGATACCGCGAAGGACGCATCGCCGTTTTCGGCGACAACGTGCAACGCGCGTCTCATGACAATGTGTCGGCGGGAATATTCGCGCGCGCAGAGAGGGGAAACACCGGCAGTGTCCTCGTGTCAATAGCCGTCTTGTGTGTCAGTGACGAAAACGACGTAGTGTCATAGAGAGAGAGTTGATCGGAGATGCCGCTTTGATCACGGCACGCGCGTATCTCCGATCAACGCGTTCTCTGATCGCGCTTCGAAGAGAGACCGAGGTTTTCTCAGCCTGTTCGCGAAGCCTTCTGTCGTCGATTCTGTGTCTTCACTTCAACCGCGTGAGAAGAGGACGGGCACAAGGAGAAGAAGGGATAAAGAAAAACGTACCTTGACGGGGACGCATACGCAAAAGAGAGTTCGAACGCTCCCGAGCTTCGTCGCGGAAAAGAATATAAGCCGAGACTGAACTACTGGAAGCGGGGATCCATCGGAAAAACCGTCGATCGAGACCAATACTTGAAACAAAAAAGAAAAAAAGAACGAGAAATATCCGTGTGTTGTTTTTTTTTCTCTTCTTGGTTTACATCATCCGACCGCTAACGTAACTATCGGAGGACACTCTCTTGAGAGGAGATCGGCGCAATGTGAACGACGACGATTCTTCTTCTCTTTGGTTTTCTTTGTGCCGAGCTAGGGAGGGGAGAAGAGGAGGGAGCGTGCGTGAGATAGACTGAAGACTCTCTAGCGATGTGTGATGTGTGTTTTTTTTTTTTTACGCTAATACACAAGCGCACCGCTGGTGGCACCTTCGAAAGTGACAATCTTCCTCTCATCCGAATCCGGCGATCAGCTTCACGTATCGGGGTTGTGTGAATGAATGCTGACGCTGCTGGCGGTTCGAAAATATAGGTACACGGTGCTGCTGACGTCGTTTAGATTTATCTGAACAGAAAAATTTAAATGATCTCGTTGGCAAGATACTTTCAACTCGAGAGTTCGTTCTCGCAGAAAGTGTCTGACAAAATTTTCGAAAATATCGAACAAAAGAGATGTCTCCTCTTCGAGAGAGGACGGATCGAGCAGCTCCGATTTTCTTAACAGCAAAGTCCGAATTAAATTTTTCGCCAAATTAAAATTTTTTTTTCTTTTTATCACCCGAAGAGAATGCGAGAACTCCCTCACACACATGCAATTTTTCGTGCAATTTCCCGACGTGTGTCTGTTCCCACACACACGCGTTTCGCACACGTGGGAATTTACACGGCGAAAGACATTTAGCGCTTTAACGAGCCTTGTGAGAAATGCAAACATCGACGCGGGAATTTACAACGATTGTCAAAACATTTGCGATACTCGAAATCCGTTAAATTTGTGACAAAGTGCGCGCTCGTTACGTTATTTAGGGATTTCGATCAAATGTCAAATGTTCACGTACATCGTGACACGCTTCATATTCACATACACACACACGTACCTGATTTTGGCGTTCACAGTCCGAAGTATCCACCGATGGTGGTCGCGACGACAACGCCCAATATAGCGAGGCATACCATGATCATGATCTTCTTCTGCACTCGGCATTAACAACAAATCGACAAAGATTTAATTTAACAATCGATCACGATCATCGGCTTTCTATCTCTCTCTCTTTCTATCTCTCTGAACGCTCTCCCCTAAATCCGCAATATATATTTCTCATCTTTTCTCTATCTATCTAAAATCTATATAAATCTATGTATCACTTTCTCTTTCTCTCTCGTTCTCTCACTCCCTACCTCTCACGTTTTTTTTTTTTTTTTATTATTATTGTACATTACAATTGTTTACTTATCGATCTACTATGTGCTATAAACAGCATCTGAAAGAAATTGGATCTTGCTCGTTGCATGGCGACGCACGTTGCAATGGCCTGCGCAGAAAATCACGAGTGAGTATATGATCTATAGAAGTGTGTGTTTTGTGTGTTGCAGAAGCTGATAACAAATCTTTAAATTCGCGCGTCAGGATTGTTAAAAATTGATTAAATGAATAACAGTGATTACGTATTTATTATATTGACTGTCTTTAACATACATAAATGTCTCAAATGTCTCCGTGCGCGTCTCCTCTTATCGTCTGCGAGTTTTTTTTTTACGTATCTTCGAGCGGATCTTAAATTTTGACATAAAAAAAAAATCTACATTTTGCAAATCAAGTTTCGGAATAAAAAGTACGTTGGGAAAATAAATTGTTTTTTCCTGTGAAAGGAGCAACGCGCGAGAAAAAAGAATTTGAAACTTTCGGTTCTCGAGATGGTCGAAGAATTCGGAGACGATAAGATAGGCGCGCGAGTCTCGAACGCCTTATGTACAATAAAAAGAAATACAAACTAAAGTACTACGAGCGCTAATCGCGATATTGCGAGTAATCTGTCTTTAGAGAACGTACTTCGTGACGTATCGTTAATTAAAATCTAACCGTAACTCTTTTGTTGTAATAATAGAGAGGACTAAGATCGAAGAAGACGATCAAAGAGATTAGCATCAGTCGGGGAAAAGCGGAGATACAGACCTTCGTTAGATTTTCCCGCTGGCTGGGTCGTCCGTTCTTTTTTTTTTCTTTTCGTGCAATTTGCGCAGCGGTGCAATTTTCAACCCGTGCAATTCTCATTCCCGGTGCATATGACGCTTCACCGCAGTTCTTCTCCTTCTTTCTCCACTAAAGCCAATTTACATCTGGCGTCTGTACTTCGAAATCTCGAGGCCCTTGCTCGCAAACGACGCCATTGCTCTCGTCCCTTTGTGCGAAGCGCGCGCGCCGCGCGACTTCCATTATCTTCCGTTTATTATCTTCGTCGTTTTTGTTTTTGTTTTTTTTTTTGCGCGCACGAGCTTTGGGTGTATATCATAGATCCATCATACGTCTAGAACTAATTATTGTTACACCTCGCTTCTCCTCGCGTTCTCCAGTTGTTCTTTTTTTTTTTTTTTTTTTTTCACAAAGTGGCGGCAAGAGGATACGATAAAAACGACGAGAATAAAGAAGTGGCGTGAACAAAGCCGCCGTTTTTTTTCTTGAAATTACGCGCGGGACAATTTAGTTGTTTTTAACAAACAAAAGTACACTCGAAGAGAAGAAAAATTTCTACTACACGCTAGCGGCATTTAATAAGTAACGTCAAGTAATATCGTTATTACTTTTTTATCTCCTCCTTTTTTTTGTCATTTTTCTTATTCTATTATTATTATTATTATTATTATTATTATTATCTGCTCTATACAAATTGCAATTATTTACACGTGTGATATATAGTGCGCGCGCCGCGCCGTATTGTGCGGTCTGCATTGCGACGACGGTGATTATTAGAGTTCGAGCGATCGATATTTGTTCATCGGAGCGTGTGTGCCGCCTCGCGAGATACTTCGTCGTCACGCGGATTAGCGTTTCGACCGAGCGGAAGTCTCGCGTCAGCCTATAACAAGAGAAGACCAGAGCACTCCGTGCAAGGACGTGACGACGACTGAGTTTGGACTATCTCTCTCTCACTCTCTCTGTCGCATTTTGCAGAGGAGCGATCGATCAAATCTGGGGCAGATCCGAGAAGCCAGAACTTTATCCTTGGCGATGTTACATCGCCGATTCAACCGAGACCGAGTTTGCTTTCTGAAATATATGGCCGATTTCTTGAACCAACGGCAATGACAACCGACATGACTGAGAATTTATATGCGTGTTTGTCGAAGAATTGAGAACATCGATTTTCGAACCGAAAATTGTTATCCTCAATGCGAGACTATAATGTTATCTTTTTGCTTGGCCGTGGTTATTGACGGACAAAAACTTGCAAACTTATCTCCGAATTGCGCTTGTACCAAACCGAATGTCAAGAAATGCCACCAGAAAGTATAAATTTGCAAAACAAAATTTGACACACAAAATAAGTTGCAATATATAAAATAGCAAAATGTTTTTTTGGGGGGGGAGGGGGAGTTTACTGAATCCGACACAATTTTCGTATTGACACTGATGTTTCGTTTTACAGCGATTTTGTCATCTTAAGTATCGTAAACTATTGTTATTTCTGTTGTTCAATTGTTGTTAAATCGGCGACGTACACCTCGTCCGAAGATATGAAAGAGACGCACACGCGGTCTGTTAATTCTCTCGCATGTGATCGTCGATTGTGCAGCTGGCCGTCTTTCTCGCTCGCGGGAATGATGACGTGAATAAACTTAAACGATGTAAAAACAGATAACAAAAGGCAGTGCAAAGACACGCTCGAACACGAAGAGAAAAACTATTGGGGGCGACACAACGATTCGTTCGTCTCAAAGAAAACCGTCGCAAGATATATAACGCAAGACATTTTCCCGCTACTTCTTTCTCTTTTGTTTCGAAACTTGTATTTTAAATATTTTAGTGTATACTTTTCGAAACAATGGAACAATGCGAGTTTTCGAAAAGACGTTGCAAGAAAATTGAATTGAAATCGCCGTCGCGATATATTTTTCATCGTATCGAAGCGTAACGGAGAAAAGAAAACTTTCGTCGCTCGAACTACTGTTACAAAATGATGATTTTTCACGTTCTGTAAAAAAGCACGTTCTACGGAAAAATCTTCATTACTCATTCGCTTTATACTGGATCGTCTCTGGCTGCGAGCTGAAAATTGCACTCGCGACATAATACGACGACGTTGTTGTGTTGTTACACGTGATATAATAATAAACATATAAACGCATAAAAATATATATGTATAGAATCAATAAATAAACGTAAAGACCTGCGAGAGATGTCGGCGAAAATGCTGGGAAATTCACAATGTGTTCGGGCATTATTCAAACTATCCCGGGAAAAGATTTACGATCGACGCGATTGTAGCCGAAATCCTTCTCTCCGATTCTGAAAATGTCATCCGCGAGGATGAAAGAACGTGAAAAAGAGTGAAGAATGTGTCTTCGCATCCTGTTCCGGTTTCTGTCTCGGTTTTTTTTTCTTTATCGGTAAACTTGCGAATGCGTGTATTTTATTGTTTTCCGCGTGTGTTCGCTTCCTCCCGCGTCACACTTTGACTAACTTAAACTAACAGCCAGAATAATAATGAGAATGATGACCGCTATCGTCACGCAGATCGTTATCAGGAACAATTTCTGTAAAACAAAGCAATTCCGTGATCAAATAAAACTAAAAAAAAAAAAAAAGAAAATGGGAAAAAGAAATAAATAAAAAAGAGAACAAAACTCCGCGATCGCAACTTGTACTCGCGGAAGTTCCGGTCGAGCGTTAAGAAAAAAGTTCCGACTTCGAGCGCTTGAGCGTCTATTGTTAGACATTTAATCAGAGAGACGTCTGTAAAAGTTCGCTGTATGTCCATGCACAAGAAAGTGGCATTCACACTCGAATCGATAGATCAAATCGTGTTCTTTGAAATGCTTTTCATCTTTTATTGCTTATTCAATATTCGGTCAGTTAATAAGTGTTACACAGAGTGTCCTAATAAAATTTAAAAGAGAACGTCTTTAAACAACATTTACGTTTGAACAACGCAGAATAGAGAGAGAGAGAGAGATCCTCTCTCTCTTGCATCTACTCTGTTTCTTAACAAAATTTCTCTTTCAACACTGCTTTTCTATCTCTCCAATACTTCAACAAGATCTAGTTCATCTTATATATAGTCGCGATAAATAAATAACATGTCAAATTTAAATATGCAACTGGGAGACACGAAAAACAGGACGTTGTTGAGTGTATTTTTTTTTCTCTCTTAAAAAAATAATTCGATCGAACTCGAAGTACGGAATGGAAATTTCGTAACACACTTTTCGCAAAGTAAATGAAAGATGACAAATGCAAATAGATCGATATGAAACAATAAATAACAATAAATGACGATGACGGCCGATCTCGACGTTTGTCCGGAAAAATCCAGAATGTAATTCTGTCTCGCAGTTTTTTCTGACGTCGGTCACGGTGAAATGAGAGAAAACGCGCGAAAAAAAACTGACAAGACGACGGAAAATCACAAGATTATGTTGCAAGCAAGAAATCAAATATTATTCTTATTTCAATATATATATATATATATGCATGTACGATCCGGAAAAACGTCGAGCAGCGCGATAAAGTTCACTTGATCTTAATGAAACGAGTTGTTCGTTACAGAGAGATTAGTTGGAAGATTATTGACTTGATAGACTGCGGAGAGACACGTGTTATTGTGGGATCGACGCGGGGTACACGTTATTTCGTTAACATTTGCATTATGTCTTTTTCTTAGATTTTGTTTTTGTTTTTGTTTTTTTTAGTGTACGTGCAATTTTTGGGATACAGCTCTCGATGTAAACGAACCGTCACCAGATTGCATTCCGCATGTCCATTCCGATTGCACTGCACATTCGATCTCACGCGTTTCTCTCCCGAGCTGGAATCGCGCAACTAAGGTTTTTCTGCACATTATTATCGTTACTATTTATTTAGGTTATTTGTAATGTTATTAATATTATTTTTTTTATTATTATTATTATTTGCGGCGTAAATTGCTGCCGCAATTGCACTCGGTTTTTTTTCCCCTTTCTCTTTCTGCCTTTTTCCCGTGAGATTTCAAAGCGCGCCTCTCTTCCTTCTCACGACAGAAACAACATGCCCTCCTTGGCCCGTTTTAGGCTTTCGGAAGGAACCCTACGATTATGGCGACTAGTATAACCGCCGATATTAGGACGCAGATTATGATGAAGATCATTTTCTGTGGACAGAAAAGCAGAGAAGACCACGTGTAAGGAGAGGGGTGTGCGTTTTGTTACGCGCTTCGTGAAGTCGCGAAGTCGCGTAAGAAATTAAAGATGAAAAATAGAAATCGGAGAAGAAAAAAAGTAGCGAATTCAATACTTATGTTGCATAGGCGTGCCTTGTAAGAAGATTATAAAAAAGAGAGTATACTTATGTATATACGTATTACATCATCCGAGAAAGAAAAAGAGAGAAAGAGAGAACGAGAAAAATTTTTTTCGGCAAAAAGATTTAAAAAAAAAGAAAAAACATGAGGAAAAAACTGGGTCGGCTGTAGTCGAGTGCAGTGGATCAGAAGTATACATGTAAGAAGCGAGCTTATATATGATTACACATGTTCGCTCATATATTGACTTTGCGCTTGCTGCACACAAGTAATGCACTTCCGATCGATTTTTCACGATGGAAATTGAATACAACTTATATAATAGAAAGCATATATGTAACAGAAATTATTTACAAACACCAATAATATTTTCAACTACTCATTAGCTTATTAGTTACTTGCAATTAATTTATATTTTTGAGCCGCGCGTTATATATCTCAGTATTTTAATTTCTAATAAAAATTGTTACGTTTTTGTTATATAAAACTTTTTTTTTTTTTATCGGATCGAAGTGCAGAATATATGAAAGTTCGTTACTGTTGTATAAATATTATTACGGACAACAAATCTCAGGGATGACGTGCTGTCAAATACAAAACCAAGCACATTCCTCATACAACTAATAATGTTTCACAAACTGGTTAGTCACAAACACCAAACCACTCTACTTGATCACAGAGAGATGTCGATTAAGTCTGCTTCTCTAGTCTACCACACCACAACAGCATTTCTGCGTAAATCTAGAATACAACGCATTCTCCTAGTACTGCGGGTACTCTACGTTGCTCAACACTGATTGATACTTCAGCGCTTTTCATTGCGATCTCAGGTGTGCACTTGGATCGCGAAGCACAGTAACGTACGCTTATAGTCCAATAATTTTGCGTTTAAATCAGAAACTGTCATTTCCTTACTTCCCGCATTTCAAACGCTCAGATTTTATACGAGATTTTTTGTCTAAAGCCGACGTAATCGATAAACTAATTTGATACATTGAAAATTCACGTGTTTCCTGACATTTTTCTCGCAAAAAATGAGATCAAACGTGTTAAATTTCGAATAAGTTCCATTTAATTAATCTTTTATGTATAACCAGTGTTTTTAAAGTAAAGTATTGAAACAATTAGGATCATTGAACGCGATTAATATGAAGAGAAAATATAAAATATTTCTTACTCTTTTTAAATATTGAATTAAAAAGATTAGTTTAATTAATTTTACTCACGTTCTCTCCCTGTTATTCTTGATTGTAGTGAAGTCGACAGCATTAAAAGAACAAACACAATTTTTGTACACTTTGCGCTTATAATCCAGTGTATCCCTCGTGAATCACTGGAGTATAAGCGGGCGTTACTGAATTGCTTTACTTGTAAACGTGTGACCAAACAGTAACATGATTAGCAGCAATGCAATTGTACACTAGACATTAAAAGTAAGGGTCAATCACAAGAAACACGAATCGGATTTCTTCAAAGTTGCCAGACGGGAAACACGTTAAAAGTTAACTTTCGATCTGTTTAGAAAAATCGCGCAAAGAGTCTATCGACTCTATACAATGCTCTTAAAAGATTTTGAAAACATTTTCGAAATATTCTTAACAAAAGAGAATATAATTAAAAAAAGCGAGAAGCAGCCAAAATTATTAAAAACTATTTAAAGTATTAAATATTATTTAAATACATATATACTAAAATTATGAAAAATTATATTAACAATTACTTAAAAAATTGTCTAACTGCAAATTATAAAAGCGTTTTTTTCTTCCAATTTTGTCCTGATCTATCATGTTTTTTTAATCTGGCAACTCTCTGATTCCTACTCGATGCGAGGTGATCGCAGGTAACATCAAAGACGAAGGAATTTGCTTCAGGAGCAATAAGAAATTTTATCGCGTTGCTTGATCTCTTGCGTAAATCGCGAGTATATTTTCAACATTAATATTCTATCATTTTCTCAGAATTTATTAATTCGGAAACTGTTTATAAAAAAACACTTTGCAATACAAGTTTGAATTTATTTGTAAACGTACCGTTTGGTTTCCACTCTCTGAAAGATAAGTAAACGAATATATCGGGAAACGAATATATAAATAAAATTGCTACGAGATACATAATCAATGGGGAAGAAAGATCAAAATTCTATTGCGAAGCCGACGTGATGCGCGGACAAGGAACGAATGACAATGCGAACGTTACTGCGCGCGCGAATATTTTGAGATCGCAGCGCGCCAGTTGGATAAAATTTCGAACAAATCTCTCCCGTTGAATAGGCACTTATTCCTTTTTGCTCCATCCACTTCATTCACTTGCGATGTCGTCTTTTGATGAATGTCGCCAAGCGAAGCGGTTCCTTATCGCGCGCGCGAATGCCGTACTTTAGAGGCGCAAATCCTCCGAGTAAACTCTCTCTCTCACTCTCTTACGGAATGAGAAATAGCATTCTTCCAATAGAGTCTACAAAGAAATTATTATTTCACCTCAATAGCGCGACGCGAAATTTGCGATGCCAGGCGAACAGAAAAATGAATTTTCTCGGAACGAAAATCCGTTTCCATAAAAATGTCAGGGAGAAAAATGTTCTCATTCACAAATAATAAAAGAATTTCCGTCAAATATAATCACGCGATTTAGCGTTTTTTTCTTTTTTTTTTTTTTTTTTTCTCGGGCTAAATCGTGGGATCTGTCTCGCTTCACAGGAGGAAAAACCCGTTTTTTTTTGTCCCTTGCGATATTCCGCAATTGACGCGAATGCGATATAGAGAGAAGCAAAGTATGTACAAAATATATATATATACATGTCTAGTTTTCGGGCCAAGTTTCTAACCACGTGACTGCTTGGTGGTGTCTGATGTTCTTTACCTTACGAGACTTTCTTTGATAATCTTCGGCTTTGATCAGCTCGCCCCGGGCCTGGCCCACGTGGTTGCCGGTCTGATTCACCCAGTACTCAATGCGGTTCACCATTTCACCCTACACCGCACGTGGGGATTCGTAGGATTCGGAAGGACGAGAGGGATTGAGATTGCTCATCGAGGGCTCGGGAAGGGGAACAATTTCGTTACATTTATGTACACATACTCGGCGAGTAGAGAAGAAGCAGAGCATCCCCGCGGCAAAAAGACACCAGAGATCCTCGGCGGCGTCGCGCGCGTACGTCATTTGTTTTTTTGTTTTTTTTTTCACATTGATACACAAATCACACACGCGATTCGTGTTAATCAACACAGCAGATGAAGATTTAGTAAACGCAAGGTTAGTAATATGAGTAGTAAGTAAGTAACAGTAATAGTAGTAGTAATAGTAGACAGAGCGATTGATGGACAGAGGCACACAATTAGCACACCCATGTTTCGACAGACGACAGAGAGCGGTATACATAGGTATATATATAATATATATGTATGTACGTAGAGACAAAGAGATAGACAGAGAAAAAGAAAGGAAAAGAGAGAAAGACACGCACACACAGACAGTATACATATGTATATATAATATAATGTAATATATACACATTTAATATATGTTCGTTGTTCACCATTGTCATCACGAAATACAAAAACAAAAAAACAAAACAAACAAAAACCGACCAAGTAATAGATAAAGAGAAAGAGAAACGCGCAAAGCGTTAGTTTGTTTCGCTCGCGTGGAGCGAAGGGTAGAGGAGGATTAAATGTAGTTGTGTGTGTGTGTGTGTGTGTGTAGGAAGAGGACGGATATTGTACACACCGATTAATATACAGAGATTACAGGCGAACGATACACGTCAACAGAAGCGTAATAATCGAGTAGCGGGGAAAGGGGGGAAGGAAGGGATATAAATGTGAGTAAAGCGGAGATTTCGACGGAAAGGTCGTAGCCGGGAGGGTTAAAAAAAAATTAAAACGGGGAAAGAGAGAACGCCAACCGGATCGGGGAAGGTGTAGGAATGACGGGGAAATGACGGGAAAAAACAAAAGAGTGACCAATTAGACGCGAACGAAATGCCAATGGTTTCGACGCGTGACATCTGGGGAGGACTCACCCGTCGGGCTTTGCTTTGATACTTGAGTGCTTTTTTGGTGTCCTGCGTGGCCGTCTGCACGTAGTCCACCGCGTGTTCCACATGGTACTCTATGCGATCTATCATCTCGCCCTAATTGTGCGTAGGTAGGAGGCGCGGCGCGAATCCACACAGCGTAACACAAGAAGAAAGAGTGTTAGTTTTCCTCAAGAATAAGGCGAAGCCAATGATTAGAAAAACTGTTTGCTTCGTTTCTAAATTTTATTATTATGTCATGCATCAGCTCTCTCGCACACCGGCGTCGATAAACGCGAGAAAAGTAATTACCGCTGTGTTAAATATATAAAAAAAAAAAATTCATAGTCGGAGAAACACTGTGGTAATTACTTTTTTTCGCTATATGAAAAAAAAGATCGTTGAGTTTAGATACTATAAGTAAAAAGATTATTATTATTATTATTATTATTATTAATCTCTGTCATGCAAAGAAATAAAGCGCGCTAAAGTCTCAAGTTTCACACGCGATAAATAGTAATAATTCCAGCAGCACGGGAAAATAAACAACGTTCAGATCTGAGTAAACTTGAGATTTTAGCAAAATAAAGAAATTTATCACCCTTTCACTAGCAGATAGTAAATAAAACGCGTAATTACGCTAAGAAATATTGCTGTAAAGAGTATAGAAGCAGAAGTTACACTGCGTCGCGCTACGCTTCCTAATTAATCATCGTATCAAGACACAGAAAAGAATAAAAAAAAATCGCGGACGACTGTAAAAATAATAATATACTCAAGATGGAGGTGTTCTCCAAATTATCATGCCAATTAAATCGGCAAACGTTGACCTATTATGTCAATCAATTTTATCGGGAACGATGCCGCTCAAGCATCTTGCAATAAATCGTCTTAATTGTTACAAATTATCTTTAGTTTTAAAACTAAATTTGAACGTGTGTTTGAGAAGCCGCACGAGTTCGAAAACTTTACCACTTTTCTTGTTCTCACAGAGAGATCGGATTTGTAGCTAAGTTTGTGTTTAAAAAAAAAAAAAACGCTCTCTCATCGTATAAATAATTTTAATTACTTGTTTGACGTTTCAAATTAAACAATTATTATCGAGGTTATATAAAATGTATATAAAAAATTGGAAAATTTTTATGTTGTTTCTCTCCCGTCGATTTTCTCTCCTCAAACACACGTATCGATTAACTCGTGCAAACTGCACAAGATCATTCATAAACGTCACATTCAATTACTAGAAAATTTATGTTTATGTCAATTTAATGCATCTGACTTTCATTTAGACGTGTTTAATTGCTCAAAATTTCATCGCGATGTAATAATATATCAATATATTCATAATAACGAACACACCTTTGACGTTATTACGTATTTACAATTTATATGCAATTTGCACGAATGTGTGACAAATGTATCATACGCGTAGTGGAAATAAACAAACACAAATATTCAGATCGCGAAATAATAAACAAAAAAACATATATATATATATATATAAATTTTTTGTTAACAAGTTTGTTTCCGTTATATTTTAAGTGACGAGGGATTTTCTAAGTTAAGTCGAAACGATCGAGCTGACATAACGATTTAATTCGTTCAATCAAGCAAATGTCTATTCGAGAATAAATTTGCATGAGACAGTTCGACCTTACCTGACTCTCGACCAACATAGCCATGTCCATGAACATGTCGTGTAGCTCCCTGATGGAGTTTTCGAGTTTAATGATATCAGCGTGACGTGCCTCGATGTCCGCAAGAGTCTGTTTTGCTTGTTGCGTTTCCATAATGATCTGTGACAAGTGGCAAGATTAATCGTGTGAGTAAGATAGGCGCGACGAGCGAGAATATTAAACGCTCTTCGCGAAGCTACGGGGGAAAGATCATTTAAGGATAAGGATACCCCTTGTGTGAAGACGGCTGGATTCCCTTGCTCCAGCATCTCCTCGAGTTCCTCGTTAGTGGTCGTTCTCCCCGCTGCAATCAGAAAAATTCGTCTCGTCTCGTAAAGACAGATGCGCCGCGAGATACATTAAATCGTCTTAATTATTTATCGTATTACTGTCGTGCCTCAGATAAATGTCCCACTCGGTCGGATATTTAGCAAAGAAACAATTAGTAGATCTGTAAAACTCAATATAACAATTCTCAATGTTCGAAGTAATTTTTAAGATGTTTTTTTATAAATATTAATTTCTAATTTTACATATTTAAGTATTTTAATTATTTTTAAAAATAAATATCCGATCACCCAAGTACTGAGCGTAGAAATTTGTTTCGATCACAAATATCGAAGCGTCAAATTTGTGCATTCAAGACGTTAAAATTGCAAATTTAAATATTAGAGGATTTTAAACTCCTCCGGAATGGGATACACTTCTTTCTTTGTTCTCAAATAAAAAGCAATGCACGAGCATTAGATTGATGAGGAAAGAAGACGAGCTTTGATATTAGGCGACAGATTACAAAGAGCCTGTTCTGCTCGAACAGACATTCCGATCATGAATACGGCCAATCGTGAGGTACGTAGGTATATGTACTCACTAATCTCGAGCTGTCGTTGTATTCTCCCCTTACACCGCTCCCTGTAATCGGTCTGTGTCCGATTGTACTCCGTCATCACTTCGACGAACTTCCTAGACAACGTCGAGTGCTGAGTCTTGCGTATCCTCAGATCCGCCGACGATTTATTCGTGTGTTCCTCTTGTTCGATGTTCTGCTCTATGACTATAATTTACCCAGAAAAGAAAATTTGAACTCACAAAACATGTTACGACACATGTAAAAAAATATTAAATTTGAATATGTAATATTTACACAGTTAATATTTAATTTACATGTAAATGTACACATTTGGGAAACTCACCCTTTAATTTAGCCCTCACTTTGTTAGCAGTTTTCTTGATGTCGGACATCAGGTCCTCGAGTTCTTGTTTCACCTCTGAAATCGAGACACAATCATTTGTTTGTTTATTTCGTAAAACAATATTTCGGCGGAATTTTTCGTTTACTTCGAGATTTAAAACAGATTCCCGATTTTTTAAATTTAAGTTTTACATTTTTATTTTTTTTTTAAATCTAAAATACAACGCGTCTGTTTGCAAGGTAAATAACGGATTGTTTGAATTTGGCGCTGGTCTTGGATTGAATTTTCCAATGAGCAAGCATTGAAGAAGGATGGATCGGAATCTCCTCGTAATGTCACGTCCCAATATTCCGCGTCCCACGCGCAAACATCCCACGCATCGCTGCCCACGTCTCGTACAACCCACCCCGTGATGAAGACTTTCTTCTTGTCACATGGGATATATATATATATATATACATTGTAATCTGCTTCCGTACTTTCATATAAGACGAGAGATATTACACTTTATAGAGAGAGAAGAGAGAAAAAGAAAGAGAGAGAGAGAAAAAGATTCCATTCAATTTGATGCGAATAGAACGAGCGGATCGAGAGAAAAAATTATTAAAAATTTTACACGGCCATACTCCACATGCTCTTTGAATAGTTCGTGTCAATAATAGCTCCGGATCGGAGGTTCAGATAAAACGGAATTTTCTTGTTACAGTACCAGGTACGCCAACACATACGAACTGAAATCGACGCGCAGGGTCGTTTACACGAGAACTAGCGTGAATCTCGAATTGTGAAAAAAAACAGAGCGAAAATCTATCACGAAGTTTAACCGCGTTCGAACGACTTGGGACTCGTGAACGTCCCGTCGCTCTTGCGGTCAAGAGCAAAGTTTACATAGCGAACAATTTACAATGAAAAGATACAAGTTGTAATAAACGTCGCTTTTTTGAATTAGATATATTAAAATTTATTTTCGACCTGCTTAATCGTAGCAAACATAAAGTTTGTATAAATTCGTAAACAATAAATTAAGAGAAACTGACACTCCGGTAACTCCGCGCAGTAGTACAACTGGAAATTGTTCAGCCACCATTAGTGTCGTAATAACCAAGTGCCACTGGCCAGACGTTTATTAGAGAAATAATTATGAAAAAAATATTTACATATGAAATTAAATACGGAAGTGCATAAAAGAAAAAATATGTAAAGTTAGAGATCTAATTAAAACACATTAAAAAAAATACTTGAAACATCGAGAGTTTAATGTTTACATAACTGATAATCATTTCTCTAATGAATGTCCGGCGATGTGTGTACCTTATGTATACGTGTTACGTGCGCGATTAAGGTTCACGTTAAAAAGAACCCGCGATATGAAACACCGCCGACCTAATCTTTTCACCTCCTTCATTTCAGCTTACGTCAAGATTTAATTTTCTTTACACGTGCCACTCGACGGCGAACTAGTTTCTGCCGTCGACGATTGTTAGACGCGATAATTTCGGCGATTCCGAAAATCACTTGCCGGAAAGTTTTTTTCTCGCCGCGCGATTGAGGGACACAGATATAAAAGATTATATGAAATGAAAAAACTCGAAAACGGAAAATGTTGGCGGTAAAAAGATATATGATTTGGCTGTTGGCCAAGTAAATTGCGGTGGAAACGAGATGTCGTTAACCTTTTATACCGCCATGACCGGTAAGTGAGAGAGAAATTTGGCGGAAAACACGTATTCAGGAAAATGTAATAAAGTAAATAAAGCACCGGGGTTGCGGTCTTGCACATTAAAAACTTGTGGCGCTGTTGAATCTTCTTCAACAATTTTATTTTTCTGTTCATTGCCTTTTTTTCTCTTTTTTTCTTGAAGAAGGTCCGACAGAAAGCGCCGAGGTATTTTGCGGTAAAATTGCCGCGCTTGTAATTACGACTCCGCGCTCGAATTAAATTTTTCATCACGTTATTTCAATTAGCGCGCACGATTCGTCAAAGAAAGAAAAACGCGTTAACGTTTGCATTCTTCATAAGACGGACTCTCGCAAATTCGTCGCGAGATAATAGGTCGCGGGATCGCAAGAACGTCGTTGCACTAGCGTGGCGGTGCAATTAGCAATTAGCGAACTCCGTTTAATTGCCTTCCGGGTGCTTCTCTCCGGAACGCGTGATTTCACGGAGAGACGAAGAATAGCATTTCCTACGCTCTTCCTCGGCTTCTGAAGAAATTGCTCAGACGACGAGAGAAAAAGAGAGAAAGAGAGAGATACGGACCGATTAATGTTATCGCAGTATATTTAAAAGGCATCTGTTATTTCTTCGATTTACTTCGTCTTCGAATAGAGACTTAGAGCGCGGCACCATCGATTTTTACGAAGGAAGCCAGTTAACTTTGCTCACGCGATTTAATCAAGAGGCGCGCACCGGCGCAAATTTTTCTTCCGTTCCTCTCCTCGCTCCTTGTTATATGAGATTATCGCGAAGAGATACGCTGTGCCGAGGATAAAAATAAAATAACGCCAAGACGAAGGAAAAGAGAAGAGTGTATGTACGTGTAAAAGAAGAGCGGAAATTCAAAAAATTTAATTAAAACAAGAACCATACGAGACTTAGAGAATGCGTTTCTTGCCTGGTGCGTGCGTTCAGAATTTTTTTTTTTTTACATGCAACGAGTTAATTTAACACGCACGTGTTTAAGTGAGGCTGACTAATTAAACTGCGAAAATTGTGAACTTTCGCACCGAGAGAGAATTTCCGAGTTCAGAGAATCTGCGTTGATTCTCGCGAAATTGCTCGTTGACAATCAGCTGCGAGCGGCGGTTATCCAAACGATGCGAAATATCTGTCGCATTTCCGCGAAAGGAAGGCAATTTGATCATTTCGCAGTTGATGTTATTCTTTGATTAACGTGTAATGCGGGTGAATTTACTGTAACGTTTTACTTTAAATTTACTTCGTAACATATCGCAGAACGTTAGAATTCAAGGAATAATATTAAATAATAAATGTAGCGCGTGGGTCGTACAATTTTCTTTTGAGAGATTTAAAAATATTTTCTTTACAAGTTTGTTTTTTTTTTTTTTTTTTTTTTTTTTAAAAATCATTAGTACACTCGCGCGTCATTCGCGAGAGAGCCGATCATAAATACTGTGTATCGCAATTAGCACGGAGTAAGCGCGGAAATGTGGATAATGAAGCCTATTATTAGTGAACGAAGCGGACAAAGCGAAGTGACTGAAATTGCGGACATTAATAAAGGCGATTAACATTTCCTCCTCCGTCGTCATTTTATTCGCCTCGCACCGTCAACTGCAAAAGCAACGCGCGACCAAATCGCGTTTCCGCGGAACAACACACGAGCAAATCTATTCTGAATTCGTTTGTGTAAACGCTCGCTGCTATTGTCAACGAATAATTTCGCGAGAATCAACGTAGCTTCTGAACTCAGAAAATTATATTCCGGTCCGCAGAGCGTCCTCGCGAATTAGAAATCATGGATTCGAGGAAACGCCAAACTTCGCGAGTAAATAGATAGAAATACAAATACAATAACAACTCTCAAAAGTATATATATTTGACAAATAAAATTACACAAGAAAACTTGAAATAGCCTCTAGTCGGAATACGATACGCAAGTAAAAAGTTTGTATTTTTGCGTGCTAAAATAAGAAATTAATAATTTTAGAATTAATAATTGTTTAACAGTAATAATTTTTAAATTATTATTATATCAATTTTTTATTAATATTTTTTACAAAATCGTGAAAAGCATCAAAGTTATCTTTGCTAATGGGTAATCCACATATTTTTAATTCATATTCTGATAAAATATTATTACGATTCTCCCTTCATTATAGGGAAGATTATGCCAGAGCTTTGTTCAATACCATGTCGAAGTAGTTATAGCGCCACTATTTCCGTTTCGTAAAGTTAGAACATGACTTCAGGAGCTATACTCGGTCAGTCTGCTTATAAAGTCGATTTACGCAATACCATATTCCGATTAAATCGTGACTCAAGTGAGCACACACATAAGGAGACATACATAAAGATGAAGATTACCTTTCCGTGTCTATTTTTCATCATGATTAATTTAGAGGGAATAGATCGGGAAGTTAAAAGGAGACCAAGAAAATGGAGAAAAAACAAAACGGAAGAGATAGAGAGAGAGGGAGAGAGAGGGAGAAAAAGAGGAAGGAAAGTAAAGATTGGGTCGAGGTTATCCCCGTGGGAATTTGACGCGAGATGTTTTGCGGCACCTTCAGGTGCGCCTCAGGTCTTCCCTCTGCGATATTCCGTCGCGTTATCGACTTTTCCTGACCTCGTCTTACGCGATCCCGATTTGTCCCGTCCTCTTTCCGCCGCCTTCATCTTTTCCCCGTCGTTCGCACCTTGCACACGCGCTCGATCGAAAGAGCCGACGTGCAACGGCCGACTTCCGGACTCATTCGGGAAATACTCGTCGAAATGAAAAGGAAACGCGAGGTTTGTTTTTTTTTATCAACGAATCCCAACGAACCGATCGTTCCGTGACGTACGTCTGGTCAGTTATCGACAGCTTCGGATTTACTAATCCTGTCGAGAGGTAATAAAGTTCGTTTGCGCGCGTTTGGATACCGGTGATGTGTTACGCTGCGAGCGTGTAAATTGGGTTAATGTCGCGTGGAAACCTGCCAGACCTACTTCCAGAGCTCTGCCGCTCTGACTGACCGGTGTTCGCGAACAGGATGTCGAACTTCAACGAACTCGAAAGGAACGTGTGTGTAATCGTTGTTTCGGAGAACGGCCATAGGTGATTTCGCGCGGCTTTTGGCAAACTCGGCATTTCGACGTACTTTTGTGTCTTGTAACAACTCTTGTTACAATTGGCTGATAATGCCAAAGTTTCTGAAAAAGTCCGAGCAAGTTTTAATGCGGAAAAATGTCAAATGTACTCAACAATCAAAAGGTCGCTCAACGTACACGAATATAAAGAGAGAGAGAGAGAGAGAAAGAGGGCGTCTAAAATTATGTACATAAAATTTTAAAATATAAATATGTTTTAAAAACTTTGTTATTACTTTTTAAAATATATTTATTGTTTGTTATTTTCAGGAGCCTATAGTTTATTATAAATATTTATTTAAATAATATTTAGTTACGAGTGACCTAACAAATACCCATCGAAAGTCTTGAATGACCCAATCAACGAAGAAGGTCAACCATAAAGTGAATATTAAAAATCAAATCGGTTTAGCCGATGTCTGAGACACGAAAATACAAGATCCTATTAACTGGACGATTCGCGTATACACACACACACACACACAACCGTGCCGTTGCGACCGCGTCTCTTGATAGTAAGGCCTATTAAATTATCGGCGTTCTCAATCGGGGGTGGCTAGCAGCGAAACAGCTGGTGCGGTCGCACGGCAAACACGACCGACACATGATAGCAAACCAACACGAATACTTTCGACCTACCAAAGGGAGAACAAGGGAGGATCTATGGCGTTTGTATTCCGTCGGCAAAGCTTCCCGGTGCCCATGAATATGTATCGTACGCCCGGAGTTTCTATGTATATAAGCATAAATTAAAACTACTTTTGACCTCCGTTAACCGATTGTGGCAGAAGTCAGAGACGGGAGGAGGATGCGTGCGTTTTGACTGAATTGCCCGCTTCTGTTTTTCGTGTCAACGTGCTTAAAGTTGACGCGAAAGCGATCACTCGTTGTATTCTCGCGGTTTATAACAGCGGTTTTGTGCGTGTGTGTGTGTGTGTGTGTATTTAACAAACAAACGGTTTATAACGTTTACAAACATCGAAAACTAAGCAAACAGCACAAACGTGCGATCCCACGTTACAGTGCTTTTCAATAAAATCTCGCAATAAAAACTCGCGCTATCTCTTCTCCGCGTTGTTATTTAAATAATCAATTCGAAACAAGCGGATTACAGTTTGTCATTAACTTACTCCGTTCCGCGGATAAACGTGCGTAATGACCTTTTCAACCGAGAGCCGAGTTCTTTAATAAAAATCATCCCCCAACGATACGCGCGGGTGCGTTAAAGCGCGTTACGTGACGGTACTTTTTAATATTTGCTCTTCTATCTAATTTTTTATGCCACACGAATTAAATGAACTGCGCGCGATAAATATGAACGCGAGTAGAGTTGCATAAAAAAAAACAAAAAAAAACGCAAGGGTCGCGCACTGAATACATGATCAGATGTAAAAGCTTCGAGCGCAAAAATCCGAGTTTCGTGATGAAGAAACGCGTGTACCCGCTCCTACAACTCCTCTTTTTGTCGATCGAAGGCAACAGTCGAACGTTCTATAAAACAGAGAGAGAGGTGAGCAAACTCGTCTCAATTTAACTCTGGAAAAACAATGCGCAAAGGTAGCAAATGCGTAGCAAATTTAAATCTTTATTGCATATTCTTTCGAACTTAATCGCAAAGTAAAATAATTAAAGTGAAATAGTTTTTAGAAGAATTTTCA
>QVNW01004569.1:0-19851 GCA_014825475.1 Pseudomyrmex flavicornis
TTTTTTTTTTTTTTTTTTTTTTTTTTTTAAATTAAATCTTAGGTAATGGTTTCGTACAGCAGATATTTGACGTTTCATCATCAAAGTCTGACAGTAGGTAACTTAGAACATAGCGCTGGTATCTTTCATTTAGATATTATATATATAATATTATATGTGTGTGTGTAATAAAAGTGTAATAAATTTTTTCAGTACATCATATCGAGCGTAGTACATACTTTTCGACAGCGTTCTGATAATTTCGTAGGCACATTTTCGACTTAACATTAAAAATACACATTTTTAGATATAATATATATGTGTTAAAAAAAAAATCAGTTTCAAAATTCTCGCTTCTAAATACAAATTTTTTTCTTTCTCTCTCTCTTAATAATAGTAGCAGTACAGATGCGTGCAAGTAACGATCTCTCTTACGTAATGCATGTGTATATCATACGCACTTATTCTTCATTTTACGTTCGAGACTCGTAGTCGAAATGCAACTCGTGTCGGTGAGAAAATTAACTTTCCCACATGCGCACAAAACAAAAAACAAAAGATTTTTAAAAACAAAAAACAAAAAGGAAAAAAAACAGCGACAAAATTACATTTCGACTACACGGTAATTATTTGTTTCATTACTTCATATATATATATATATAAGTAGTTAAAAGATTATATTCTCCTGCTATATAAGATGGCCTATTGAACACTTGGGTAGTTTGGAGCGTTTGCGAGCGCCTTGTAAGCCGCTCTTTGCTTATTTAATATTTATTAATATCTATTTGTCTTATTTCTTTTTTTTTTGTTTGTCTGCATTCTGCGAGTAAGAACTCAATGCGCGGTGCACAATATGTATATAATACAATGCATATACATATGCGTGCGCGCGACAATAAATTATGTCTACGCACTTACGTCTGCAACTTAAAAAAAAAAAAAAGCAAGTACAAATCACTTACGGAGTTTAAACATGGAAAAGTCGTGTTTCGCAGTAACATTGTTACCATGGTAACTTGGTGTCTCTCTCTCGGTCTGACTTAGCAATGATTTAAACTGTGTGTGTGTACATATATATGTATATGTGTGTAACAAAAATACCTCTCACACGCAAAATATATATATCGAACTGTGTATATAACGATATTTCCACAATGAACACGCGTCGACTCCGCGTCCCTTAGAGTTTTTTTTCTTACTTTTTTATTTTTATTCCGACGTTGTAAAATTGTATATGTACCAAATGTCAGCTCAAAAAATGTAATTGTCTCAAAATTAAGCTTATTTATTTTTTTTTTTCGCCTTAGTACAAAATGCTAGACAATCCTCAATCTTCGACAAGTATTTAACATCAATTACTTTGCAATGAGAACAACTTCTCGTGTTTTCTTTTTTTTTTTTTGTTCAACTCTTGAAACTAAAAAAAAAAAAAAAGACAAAGAGATACATTTAAGAGATTATTGTACATGGTATTTTTAAAAAATCTATAATATGCACTCGCTATTATTTCAGCAAATTGTCGAAATTATTTGAAGACAATTCTTCAAAATATCGATTTTCGTTATTATGCTGGGATGTTTTTTCGAAGATATTATCGGAGGGGGAGGGGGAGGGGAAATAAATTATTTGTTTCCAAATGATCTTCGAAGTTTGCCGATAATAGTCATAAAGTGCGGAAGCTCTCTATACATACGTGTGTATGCGTACGTACGTGTATATATGTGCGTACGTGAAGTCTCAGTTTGTATATAAATTATTTCTCGTTATAACGTCATTGACTTACAGAGAGAAAGAGCGCGAAAAAAACAGTCCTTCTCATTCCAAGAGAATTGATATGTGTAATCATTTCAACAAAATTTGTTTCTTTTCGTGTCGATAGATAGAAAATAAACTATGTGTTGCAATCAAACTTGCAAGTAGTGTAGGAACTTTCATTATTTATAAATGCGACTTCACACTGTAGCTCCACAATAGCTGTGACGTGTGTGTTATACAATTCGTTTCTAGAGTTTATTATTTTAGTTTTTAGGCCAACTCTATTTCATTACATTATTGCCATGGAAACGTTATTACTGCTGAAAATACATACAATCGTCCGTCGACAAGATACCAAGGTATACACGGAACGAAATTTCAGCGGCGAAGCGGCTGTGGTAGCATATTGGTTTTTTCTTCTTCCGATGCTCTCCTCGTTGTAGAGAGAGAGAGAGCGAATGGTATTGGCAAGTTGTTCTTTTCGTAATCAGATAAAAAATAAATTCATTACAAACGCATGCTGCACATAAATTTTCCCCTACATAAAATATGATTAAGTTATTTTTTCTTTTTTTTTGTTTTTTTTGTTTTTTTCGAATGATTAAATATGTGTGGCGTTTCACAAATCGATCAAATAATCACTTTTTACTTTTGAATTGTGCAAATTCATCTTAATTACGCCCCACAACACGTAAATAATATATTAGCAACAAGAAAAAACTAATACGAGATATGATGAGAACATAAGTTTCTGATTGTGTGGTGAAAAACTTATGTTCACCCACTCAAAAGCAAAATTTTCATTAAAACTTCATGTCTCACAAAGAGAATTGAAACAATTATTATAGCTATTTATCACATTACTACTTAAAATGATATAAATACGAATGTAAATGACTCTCAAAAGTTAATCGTCAGCCAAGCGGCTCTCGCCCTAATCTGACAATAAAACGATGTATACTTTCTGGCAGATTGTTTCTTAAATCTATCAGAATTGCAATTATGCCACCAGGCGCTACCAGATAACTGCTGTGTCGCCGTTAAACAATACATTAGATAGTTTTATACGATACATATATACACACATACACACATACATAATGTATGGGTATATATATATATCACATAAATGTAGACTATATAAAAGAAGAGATTAGCTAAATGTGTAACTGCTGAATATCCAATAAAGTAATAATGGATCTCCCGCCCCTCCCCACCCTACATTTTCTATTTAATAATTCTAAAATATAAAAACCCGTCCCTGAGGATCATGAATATTCAGCAGTTAAGAGAAATCATTTACTAGTTCAAAAGTAATGGTTAGCCTAATTCAATCATTTCTGTATCTTCCATGTTGCTGTGGTCGACTCCATTGTGTGATCTATAAGAAAAAAAAAGGAATTGTTGTCCATGCTACTTTCAATTCGAACATTTTGTATCAAATTTCGTAGAAAAAACGCAATTAAAAAAAAAAAAAAGAGGCGCAAGAACTCAACTTTCGATATACTATACCTGTGACTTTGTATTGTGTGAAGATAGAAGCCACGCATCGCCTTACGAGGACTTCTAGCTTTTATGACTCGCGGCTGCGACATGGTGGTCAGATAACACTGTTGTTGAGGAAACATATCTTCTTCTAATATACTTGGTGCTACGTATGTGAATCCCTAGAAAGAAATGCAAGAAAATGATATTCAAAACATCATTCATTTGTATCACAACAATATATGTGTATTTTTGCTTGTTTTTTTTTTAGAATATTTCTTTAGCGCAAATATATATTTAATATATATTTAATATATATCTAATTTATATTTAATATTTATTTAATATATATTTAGTCATCAGAAGAAGTCGTTCATCAGAGGAAGAAAACTTACTTGGAACACTCCGTCGACCGACTCGCTCAATGTGCAATCCACTGGAGAATCTATTGGCGCTGAGGAAGTAAACTTTTTATCAAATTGCGAGACGTCATCCTCGCTGGATAGTTTCGGTTTGAACGGCGGTTCCAATTTTCTCGAAAGAACGTCGTTCCAATTGATGTGCTTGAAAAATCGGTGGGCTTTTACTTGTTCTCCGTCTGACGAGTTGGATCCTAGTCTTTGTGCAACTTGTCTCTGCAAGAAAATAGAAAAAAATTTATTTACATTCCACAAAAATATCACGAAATTGTTTTGAAACAAACTCTTCGATGAGTTTAATAGAATATTAACCTTCAATAGTTTCCGAACAAGATCTCTAGCGTCAGGTGTAAGGTATAGAGGAAGATTCAGTTTTCCACGCAGGATCTTGTCAATGGTTCTTTTTCTATTGTCTGAGGTAAATGGCGGCTGAAAAAATCGGGTAGTATAAAATTGCAACGTGCAATTATATGCAAGTTTATTTCAAGTTTACGTGCGGTGACAATACATACAGATCCTGTAAGCATGTCATATAATAAACTTCCCATACTCCACCAATCCACTGCCTTTCCGTGACCGCTTCTCGTCAGGATCTCAGGCGCCCTTCATGTAACACAAATGTAACACAAATGATTAATACAAACATAAATTAATTCGAAATCGTTCGCCAACTTTGTTTTCACAAATTCTCAAATAAAATCCCATATTCCTTACATATATTCGATAGTACCGCAGAATGTGTGTGTAACAGCACCCTCTTGTATGTGTTCCTTACATAGTCCAAAATCGGTTAGCTTAATATGCCCCTCGGCATCCAACAGAATATTTTCCGGTTTCAAGTCTCTAAAATAATTTAATAAAATTTCATG
Source organism: Pseudomyrmex flavicornis (assembly GCA_014825475.1). Lineage (NCBI taxonomy): Eukaryota > Metazoa > Arthropoda > Insecta > Hymenoptera > Formicidae > Pseudomyrmex > Pseudomyrmex flavicornis. Next base: position 4,508 of record QVNW01004569.1, read on the forward strand.
AATATCATTAAATTTATAATATGAGTAGAATCTTAAAAACACTTACAATACCTGTATATAATTCCTTGCAAATGAAGATGCTGCAAAGCTAATGTGATTTCACACAAGTAAAAGCTGCAAGACAAATATAGAAATAACATAATGCAAAACGTTATATGTATATAGGTTTTTAAAGTGAGATTTATGTTCAAAAAATCAAATTTTTTATTTCACATACCGTGCGGTATCTTCCATAAAGATACCCTCATCGTTCAAATGTCTAAACAACTCGCCGCCACACATGTATTCCAGTATCAAATATAATTTATGACCAGTTTGAAAAGCGTATTTGAGATCTACGATAAAAGGGTGCTGCAAGATGCAAACAAAAAAAAAAAAAAATACAAATTGATACCTTGCGTATATACACACAATAAAACTTGTAGAAACTAACAGAAAATTAATTAAAAACTGATCTTATAGTTTCTGCAAACAGGATGTGTAAAAATAAAGCGCAGTAAAAAAGTTAATCAGAATTTAACTTCTGTGATTGTGTGACTCACAAATTTCGACACATCCTGTGTACACTGAGATAAAACGATATTATCCATATTATCCGTACAACAATATTATCTTATTAAATTGAATACATATTTGTCCTTCGTATTTAAAATAAACTGCACCATCTGTTATCAAAACAAATTTTCCACTTTCTAAACCAAGTATCTGTGTTACAACATTACTTTATTTATCCTAATTATTAATTTCATTCCAATCAAGTATTTTAGTAAAATATTACTGACCTTTACAGATTCCAGAATATTTCGTTCAGCTTTGGTGTGAGCTGTGTCTTTTTGATTTCTCACAATCGAAGCCTTGCGTAACACCTGTTTCAGATAAATACAAATTAATAAATTTCAGAACTACTGAATCAAATTCTGAAAAATGTCAGGAGTATAATTGTATCAGAAAATCCTTAAGAATTGTTTTCTGATATTTTTCAAAAAAAATTTCCCCATGACAATTCCCAAGTCAGTGTCAGATTAAGGTTAAAGGTTAGGTTGGTCAAAATAACCTGACCTGCCAATTTGCGAAAGGGTTTAATTAATAGACGCATGACTAATTACAACTTTGTTGCTTTCTAAAAAACCGAGTAGGGGAGAGTGTAACAAGTGGGTTTTACCTTCAAATATGTTTAAATCCCATTAATTTTTATCTCGCAAGGGTCACAAGAGAGTTTCGCACTCTGACAAAAGGAAGGTCGCATTGCAAGTTATTAAAACACCATTTTTAAACTCGAGAGAATGCTAATGAGCAGTCATTTTTTCTCTCTCTCTCTCTCAGGAGCAAAAATACTCTGCGCACGTCGCTCGCTCTCGCGACGAATACGAAATAATAAATCAAACTGCACGTGCGGACAAAATGCAATCACGAAAACAAATAACGCATACCTTCATAGCAAAAAAGGTCCCGCTGTCAGCGCCCGTTATCTTGCGCACCTGGAAAACCTTGCCGTAACCGCCTTTCCCGATAACGTTGCATAACTCGAAATCCTGCGGCCCGACTCGCTCGCGCTCGCGATTCACATTATGTTCGGATATGGTCACCGTCTCCACGGATTCGGAGCTGCTGGACAAGCTAGAAAAAAAAAAAAAAACCGGGAAGAAAAATCTGTCATCGTCGTCGATTGCGTACGACCACACGCGAGAGAAGAAAAAGCTTTTTGATATGTCGTGCCATTATCACGTGCGACGCACGCGAGCAGGAAATGCAAACGCGAGTCTTTTTTTTTTTTTTTTTTTTTTTTTTTTCACGTTCGGATTGGCGTCGCATTCGTCCTGAAAGTAAAACAGATTGCGATGCGTTAAGAAGAGATTGTTCGCGTGAACTTGTGCAACCGCGTGCAACCGCACGTACGGTGCGCCCACGTACTTACAGGCGGACAAGTGTCCCCCCGTAATGCGTCGCGTGTTGTTTATATTAACGGGAGAGGAATGAAATGAGCGAGAATTTACCGTGCCGATTTCGATGGCATCGTCGTCGTCGGACTCGTCTCGATGGAGCAAACCTGCGTCCTGCAGCTCGATGTCGAAGATCGCCGACATCGTGGCTTCCGTCGTCGTCGTCGTCGTCGTCGTCGTCGTCGTTGTCTCGTGTGTGCGAAACACTCGTCCAAGGTGTTGGTCACGGGCGTCGGTGACGGTCGGCGGATAGAAAGAGAGAGAGAGAGAGAGAGAAAAAAACGTCGGGATGTGCGCGACGTCCCACACGACACGCGTCGTTCTTTGGCGCGATGCGATTCCCGACTCTTCGCGAGGCAGTGAAATGCGACAAAGCCGTGCGGCGACCAGCGGCGACGCGCACACACACACACACACACACGCACGCACGACTCCGACTCGACCCCGGCGCTTCCCTGATGGGTTTTCCTTACGACTACCTCATGCAAAAGCACTGGGATTCGCAGAACGGCCTTGTCGGTGACAAAGTGGGGAAATACCGTATGCACGCCAATCGCGTGTCGCGTACGTCACGCGACTCCCACGCCAAAATTCTGTCCGCACGTGGCGCGGGAAACTTTGAACCGCCTGAATAAAATAACCGAGTCCGTTCACGTTTGGAGAACCAGAATCGAGAGCCAGTTTTTTCTCACCGTTCCCGTTCAATTGAGCTAAATCGGCCGATCAAGTGTGTCAACCGCATGGTCAATTCTGATTAAATTCTGCTAAATGACTAATTCAATTAAATCAGTTCGTCAATGAAATAATCAGCTCTGATCAAGTTAATCAAACTATAAGAGACCGGCTCCGAGATTAATTTCTTCAATTGCGAAATGTATAATCTGTTGTCTTGAAAGAAACATGCAGGAACACAAAGACGTACAATAGGTTGAGTAATCTCTGTAGGAACATAATTAATTTGAAAGTCGTTTACTTCAGTTAAACAAGTTTTTGCTCGAGATTAATATTATTATTAGAACCTTTAATATATATATATATATGTGTATATATATATATATATATATATAGTCATATCCTAGATTGACGTCATCAATGTTTGACGTCATATCCTAGATTGACGTAAATCGAAACGCGATGATGACGACACACCCCTTGCTACACGTCGAAAAGTCGATAAGTTTGTGATTTAATGTTGCAATTAAAGATTTGCGTTTTTAATTGTGGAAAGGAACTTTACGTGAAACGATAGAAATATTTGCAATTTTATCATATGTTGCATTAAAGATTTGCGTTTTTAATTGTGGAAAGAGACTTTACGTAAAACGATAGAAATATTTGCAATCTTATCTACTGAAAGATTATGTGAACAAATGCAATTGTTATATTTTTTCACACATTGAACATTTTTAATAAAAACGATATAATCAGTTCTTGACTTTACGCGTTACGAGACAGAGAAAGAAAAAAAATGATGAATTTACTGATAGCGTCAGAATTCAACAGTTATCGAATAATTGTTTCAATAACATTTCGAGGTACGGACACGATTAGCCGATAACATTCCGTTAATCGCATCTGAGAAGATAAAGTATATCTTTCACGATAAAAGAGGGCGTGATAGATTTCCGAGGTCCTGTTCGGTTATTACTGGCATACTGAAAAATCTATAGTATACGTGACGTGAACTTATAGATTTTCAGTACTGCCAGTAATAACAGGATCCGGATGTTTGTCGGCTGCCGTTGAGTGAAATTTCGAAACTGCACTGCTAGCCGGCCCGATCTTTCATCGCTGAACTGCGGTAGTCTTCTCGTGTAACTAACAAGAAAACAGTGGAGAGTAAAAAGATTTTTTCTCGAGCGGAAAGTCAGTGAGATTTAACGAAAATGGTTTATCAGCGTCATCACGTGCAAGGATACGAGAATTTTCTAGAATTTGTGAAGGATCTCAAGCATGCTCCGGACCATACTTACATACTCTACACTGGCACAAAGCTGCCTTATTTTGGCAAAAGTTGGTGTCCCGATTGCGTAGTGGGTGAGTGAAATATAAGTCTTTAATTTTCTCAGTCGCGTGTTTACACAATTCTGATCCTAACCTATATCCCGTTTTTTGTTTCGAACACCAACCACTTGTTTGTGCAACACTGTCGAATTTCAATTTTTTTCCACGCACAATTACTATGCGTTCGCCAAGTGTTCTTTTATCTCGGAAATTTTTGTATTCGATCAATGCGATTGATCGATCAAGCTTTATTCGCGTTCGAATTTACATCTTTGACAATCTCAGATTTGAAATTCTTATGCATGCGACTATATAAAAACAATCTGACAATACAACTGATGTTTGATACACTCTATTATTTTATATGTATAGAATTGCTACATTTTGTGTTTTTGTTACTGCGTTTCAGCCGTACCATTTGTTGAAAAAGGTTTTCTAAGAGCGCCTGAGGGAACACAGCTAATAGTGGTAGAAGTTGGGGACAGACCATTGTAAGTAAATAAATGCATTATTCTTTTGTAATTATGTTAGCATTTTGTCATAAAAATTATCATAAATCTTCTTATGAATAAGTGAGTTATCTACTCAATAGTTCAGAAAAAAAATCATCAATTTGGAGCGAAATTTTGTGAATTGTTGTTTTGTTTTTCTCAGCTGGAAAGATCCCAACTGTCCGTTCAGGTCAAATCCCATCACCAAGTTAAAAGTTTTGCCAACTCTGGTTCGATGGGGTACTCAAAAACGTTTAGAAGGTGATCAGTTGTTAAAACCTGACCTTATCGATATGTTACTGACAGATGAAGATGACTGAAAATCATACTCAATAAAAAAAAGTTGAATCTACAAAGAGATGTTTTAATGATTGTAAGTTATATATATATATATATATATACATACATATATATATATATATATGTATAATGAAAGAGGACTAGAGAAATGTAATAAACTTATAAACAAGTTTTTAAAAATATTGCAAATTATTGAATTAAGTAATTCAGATGATGTGATAAAATCGTCAAGATGGTGACAAACATGTAAAAATAAGTACTTTTTGATCTTATCACATTATTTTGATTTATATTTGAGAGACCTTTTTTGAGTACTATGTGGTTCATAAATTATACAGTTTATATATATTTGTAATTGATATATAAAACTTAATATTTAATAGTTAAAATCTATAGATTTGAATATTATATATGTACATATATATGTACATATATATGTATGTATGTATCTATATTTACACACACACACACACACACACACACACACACATATATATATATATATATATATATATATATATATATAATATATATATATATAAACGTATATAAATGTTAAAACATATTACATATTATATAAACATATACCTATTTTTAAATTTATTTAATCTAATACATCTAATACGGATAAGAAAAAGAGCTACCGTTAAAAATCGTTCAATCTTTAAAGAGCACGGTATTTTTTATTTATTTATTTATTTTTTTTTTAATCATATATTTGATATCTAAAACTTGTATACGTATAACGTCTTGTATAAAATTATCATGCAGATTCTGAGCCACTATAGTGGCCAGGCACTATAGTGGCTAGGCCGGCTCTCCAAAGAGAAACTAATATAAATTTTATAATACAATGGAAATTTTTATTTTTTTTTATGCAACTAATGTTTCTCTCTCTAGTTCCGACGGTGGTAGTACACGTAGAGCATAATGAACCTTTTTATTCCTCAGTATGCTATAAGTATTATCAAAAATAACAGAATCTGAAACAAATAAGATTGTACAGACATTTATAGATACTGTTTGCTCTTGTTATCGGCATTATTGCTTGATAATTAAAAACCGATGCAAGCTTACAAATGGCTGGCTCTTCGCAAGTCAACACTCCAATTTCATCCGTCTGGTGAGATGCGACTCTTCGAACAGGTATGACCTCTATTTGCTTGCCGTTCTCCGCGTCTTTTTTCAGGATTCCGAACTTGATGTCGTGACCCTCGCTACGAAATTCCCAGCTGCACACACAGATAGTCCAAGTAGTTAAGCGTGCAAGAAACCTTTGCGTCTCGACGTATTTACCTTAATATAGAACCGCTTTCGGACGCGGACACGTCGACTTCCAGCTTTCCACCTTTTCGTACGACGACAGTAGTGTAGTCCTGATTGATCTTCTCCGCGTTTTTGACATACATGTCTTTTGGTATTTTACCACCTTGACAAATCTGTAAAGATTGATTATCATAAAGACTTTCTCTGAGAAAGTCATTTAATATTCTTTAACATTCAACGTTGAGAAAGAGAGAGAGAGAAAGAGAGACTTTCAGTGAAGATTTTTATAAATTTTTTACAGAGCCTATTTCTTTTCTATAATATTTTTCAGAAGAAACGTGAAGTATTTGTATTTTGTTGAATAACACAATTTTAATTGCAATGGGGAAAACGTAAGAGAAAGAAACAGATGACTGAAGAAAGTATACTACCTTAGAAGTGTATCTTGGATTGCCGTCCGGATCGCACAATGTACCGCCGAAATGAACAGGCAGCTGATTCCTCGGTATGGTCTGAAATATCGCCTTTTTCCATTTCGCCGGATCATTTTTGTAAATCTGTATCTTCGACAACGTGTACTCGTTCAGACACTTCTTCGCAATGGCGAAGGCAAAGGCGAAAACTCTCGGCGCTGCAACAACGACATTATTGCGAACGTACATCGACGAGTTTTTTTTTTTTTTTATAAACTGCGACAATATATCGCGCGCGAACTGACCATTAATGATGAAGCATATCTTTAGAATCTCGGGATAATTTGCCTCGTACATCTGGAGAAGCTTGATAACTAATTCGCCAGCTGCAGTAACAGAGACGTAAAATAATTAATTAAAATAATAAATAAAAGAAAAAGACTGACAACTTGCGGTGAAAAAGTAACTAATGGACCAATTGAGTTTCCATTAGTGTGCATGATAAAAGTAAATATAAAAAAAATTATGACTAATTGCACTGATTGATTTGAAAACGATCAATATTTTATTTCGATCATCTTCAGCTTTAGTCATTAAGCCTGATGATAAAATGTGTGTACGATTAACAGATATTGTCAGTTAACATCTTACATTGCGAGTCTTGCAATTATCGTTTTATCATATTGCGTCAATGCATACTGATTAGTTGCAATTAGTTTGATACATAAAAACGGTGTTATATTTTTACATGCAATCATTTCTGCATCATTTCTCTGAACGTTATTGTCTTTCTTCGTTGTTTGAGAGACTTCGCAATAAAAAATCATTACAACGATTAATTTTCATACTCTCCATTTTACCTAAATAATTTACCTGGTTTCCACAAGTACTGCTTAAGGTTGAATCCTTCCATGTCGAAGATAACGGTTAGTTGATTAGCGACTTCCCCGTGCACCTTGGACTGTTCTCTGGATAATTTCAAATAGTTATCCAGAAGCTTCACCATTAACCTGATGAAATCCTGCTGAGTTATCACTTGCAACATTCCAAACATGTCCATCCCGGCGAACGGAACAATGATTACTACAAAAATACACATGCACGCCTCTTTTTACTTTTTCTGATGTTTAGCGTTGTAACTAAAAAGAAATACAGATGAGTTTTATTGTAAATTTATCCAAAAAAAGAAAACATCTTTACCTGGTGCACCATCTTTATCGAATCCGCTCAGTCCATAGGGAAAAAAATTTAATACTTCTTGAGGAAGATTCCAATCGGATAAATAATCAGCATTCCACTTCTTCCGCCATTCTATAGACTACGAGAAACAAAACTTGCTTCATAATTTGATGCACACGCGCGCGAATAGTTTATATTTTTATTTCTAATAAAATAACATGAAATATCGCATGTGATTATGTGTAATTTTTTTTTATATCAAATGTACAAAAAGACTCGCGCGCGTGTGTGTGTGTGTGTGCACATGAAACAATAATGATGCAAAAAGTGTAACATAACTCGAAAAAAATAAGGCGATATGAGAGTAAGGTAACACAATTATTAGTGTACAAATACAAGAAGTCTCTGTGTTACATCATCTACGTAAAGAAGATGTTTCAAAATTAATTTGAGTCTTTTTGTACATTTGATATAAAAAAAAATTATACATATTCACGTGCGATATTTCATGTTATTTTATTAGAAACATAAACTATTCGTGCTGTAAAGGGAACGATGATATCGGGACAAATGTGGAATTGAAATCCATGCAATCACAATTGATCACTCGAAAGACTCACTTTCTTCGAGCAAAATACAACAGAAAGTTAATTATAGTCATAGAGATGCGCTCCTTTTCAAATTACCGTGAAACTTCACTACATAAGAATCGAGATGATCACTCTTAAGAACGATGCTTCAAGGAATTGACTTATTACTTTCGACTTGCTAAGCAGTATGTGCCGAGAGAATATAACTTTCTACTTCGCATAAAACATCTTCAGAAACAAAAAAGCGAGATTCGAAATCGACGGCAATTTATTAATATTTAATCATCCAATATGTCGCTTGGAGAGAAAGTTCTTTTATTCTATCTATTGAAAAAAAAAAAAAAGATTAAATGCAATTATCTTAAATGACAAGCAAGCGATTTACTTCAAACATGCACTATCTGGAACATAATTCCTTTTGTTTGCAATGTATTTCGGTTAAAAGTTCAGCAACGGTTAAATATTTCAAAAATAAAACATTTCATAAAAAGATGTGTTAAACTGAAGTTGCAGAATATATTTAACGATGTGAAATAGGTATTTAAAAATTATGACTCTTACTAGTTTGCTATAAATGCCAAAATCACATCGATATTTTTAAATCACACTTCTATCTTTTATTTCAGATTCTGGTATCAAAAGCATTACGAAACACCGATACAAATGTTTAATTTTAAAATTTATGCAAGATATATGATGATTTTGAATACACAACTTGGGATTAATGTTATCCAAGGTGTACAACGTGGAAGTTGCACGACCGGATTTATACCTCTCTTTGCGTGTATGCACCTGCTTATACACATATATAATGAACATGCGCACGCGTTTACACACACACACACACACACAAAGTTAAATTCGACTACGCAACTCCTACCTAATGCACCTAAATATCAGTAAGTTGCCCTCGAAATCCTATAATTAGAACTACTAATAAATATTAATACTATACCTATAACTTGCATAAATTTTAACAGAAAAAAACTTTATACCAGTGGTATAACTTTGACTAGCACACTATAAGATCAAATTTTTACCGCGTTTAAAACATTTTTATAATAAAATGTATTATTTTCGAGATATTGAACCGTTTCTGGACTTTTGAGACACTGTATATATATATATATATATCTCACTATCATCTTATAAAAAATATATATTTCTCATGCAAAGAACTTTTTCGTTGTCCTCTACGTAAACAATATATTAACTATATAAAAAGAGAGAAAATTAAAAGGCTTCCGCAATAATCACATTTGTTAGTAAATTAAGAAGAATTGAAACAATAAACTTTTCTGTCGAGATGATATTCAGAAATAGATACAAATTTTGCAAAAAACGTAAAAGTCAGTTAAAAAGTAGAATTTTCTCAGAATCGTTGACTTATATCGCCAGTAAGTTTATTCCCACCACATAGAATCCGATCGTTTTTCACGACGTCGATCGAGCGGACTATCTGACTTTGTATTGCTCGTTCTTACATCAATTTGCGCTCTTTCTCCCTCTCTTTCTCTCTTTCTCTCTGTAGAAGTCTGTCTGTTTGAAAAAAGGTAAGTTCAATTTTCTCGCGTAAGTATGTCAGCGACTCTTCCAATCAGCAGTCACTGTGTATAGCAAGTGCCGTTTACCACATTCACGTTTCACGTCCGCCGCGTCAATATTTCAACGACTCTCGTATATATAATTTACATAGCGGAAAAATATTAAGATTCAGTGATGAGAGAATGACCGGGATATTTCTTCAATGGAATTTGCATGTTTTTCTTTATAAACACAAATATCGGAAAAAAATGCGAACAGTGTTAATGGTTAATATTAGCTGATTATCTAACATTAGTTTCTGCCGCATTGGGATCCCATCTTCTTGCTGAAATAAATATTAAAAATATGAATTGTGTCTCTGTTGTGAATTTATAGTTTTATTTATTTGTTATTATTTACATTCTTCGCAAATCTCCGAGTCTCCGCGATATACCTATGTACGTATAACGTAGGGGAGATCGGGGCTAGTTGTGACATGGGGTTAGTTGTCAAACTGCTATTATCTTGCTTACTAAATCTTAGAAAATATTTTTCTTTATGTTGTAAGTTGCTACTATTGTATTAGTAACGTGTACGAAATAGCTTTCTTTAAAGACATAACATATGATATTTACGAGCACTTTTGTAAAACTGGACATGGCAAGTAGATTTTTCTGATCTTGATTGTTTAGTAATTTCATTGATCTTAAAATTTCTAATTGCAATTTTATCTTTGGTATAAAAAATGTGATAGTTTTAGATAAGTTTTCCTATATTTATTTAATCGTCATCGCATTGCAGTTTATAAACGTAATATCTTTTATTTAAAATGAACGTTTGGGATAAGTTGACTCAAATGAGACGGGATAAGTTGTCACACGGTGAGTATGCCTGAGGAAGTAATCGCCGTGCGTAGAATGCGTCGCGCTATAACTAACAAAATCTTTCTCAATGCGACAGGCTGCATTATTATTTGAAGTGAAGATCGTACGTTAGTTCGGTATTATAAGAAAATTTCAGAAAAGACATATGTGAAAATACGACTTATACAAGTTTGGGTTATGCTAAACCAAAAAAAGATTTTTATTAGTGATTTACAAGAAAAAGAACTAGTTAGTTATATATTACGTGCTTCAGATATTTACTCTGATCTTACACCCAAGAAAATCAGAAATTTTGGCTTATGTGACAACTAATCCTGGATACGTTGACCCTGGATACGGGGCACGTTGACAAATTTGCACGATCGTGTTTAACATTAAATAACTTTGTTTGTATAAAAAAATATATGTATGAAAATAATATTTTTTTTTCTTAAAGCTAAAGGATGTAACTATTATGTAATGTACTCAATACTACATAATATGGTGTACAGTTTGTTATTTTTAATAATATAATTTGCATGTCACAATGTGCCCCGGTCTCCCCTACAAGTTTTATTTTAAAAACAATTTAATTGCTTAGTGTTGCCTCAACAAGTAGCAAAAAGAAGAAATGATTGACACACAACAATAATTAGCGTCGATATGTAAATATCGTCTGTAATACGCATGACCGCACTGTGTACACACGTGGTTACGAGAGGATAATGTTTAAAATCACGAAATCACGGAGTATAATTCCTTCGATAACACATTGAATACGTTATTATACCTCTCAACCAACGAAGCAGAAAATAGTCATCGTGGTGCGCTTGCAGAATATCTTGCACGGATCGTCTGAACTGTAGAAAAAAAAGAAAAAGAGAAAACTTTTATTATTATAATCGGTAATGATGGTATATTGCCAGAAACGAACGTTTAATTACACAATTAATAACGCGTGATGCGACACACTGTGTGCAATTAATCATCATAATGTTTTGATCCCCGAATTAGTCCTCCGAGAGAACCAACTGATCCATACGTACAATAAATATCTAGTATGAAAATTCGCGCGTGAGTTCGTCTGTGTCACACGTTTCCGGCACGTAAACATTATTTACACACGTGTCTTATTCGCGTTAGATTGTTTTTTTTTTTTTTTTAACCGCACGTTTCTCCGGAAATGGCAGCGTCTACTAATAGTGCAATAATTTGTCAACGAAGTCTTTGTGTACGTATACACCTGACTGTAATTTGCAAGACACACAATTATCATGTGTCTCCGTTAAGCGCGAGAGGAAGTAAAATTTTTTTTTCAATCAAACACTCTCCCGGTCTCGAAACAAAACATTTGTCAGACTTTTTTTTTTCGTGAGTTTTGCGATAGATTTTTCGCAATCAGCAATCATCTATTCTGCCCTTCTTAGCTAAAATGTTCTATCTAGCATATCAAAAGAGTAAAAAAAACTGAAATTTTATTCTTGTGTTTGTGCCATCTGTAATTAGAACAAATAAATTAGACACTTTCTAGACGTCTATAAAACTTTTAGGACTTTCTAGCTTTATTTAGAAGATGGAACACGATATTGGAACTTCCAATATTTCAATACATCTTGAAAAATGCAAAAATGCGAGATGACATTTTAACTAAGAACGGCAATATTGGATAATTGACGCTTCGCTTGTTGAAACACAGTGATGAAACTATTTGTACATGAGATCGCTCTAAGTTTTGAATCCAACAGAAATATTATATATCGCTTTTTATAAACTAAAAATAATTAATTAATTATCTAAAATTTATAAAATTATATTGTTATCCAAACTAAAAGCAAGTCATTATCTAATTTTTTTTGTTTTACGTGTTTATTTCCTTTCAAAAAAACTTTCTCTCAATATCAGATTTCCATAAACTCGTTTAAGGTTTGCAAAAGCACTATGGTTCACGAATAGCAGCTATGAAAAACCGGATTGCGTCGTGTGCGCAAAAAAAAAAAAAATGAAACGGAGGCGCGACACAAGGACGATTGCAGCATTAATCCACACACTTTAAATGTGAAAAAAAATGAAAAAAAAAAAACATTATGTCAAAAAGTAAGAAGATCAAATATAATAGTCGGTACTCTTGTGTAGTTTAACGTCGGTATGTATGTATGTAATATGATTTAATCCTCGTTGTCCAAACCGGTTCTATCCGCGGAGGAAACTGAAACTCGTACTTGGCCTGTAAGTACGTGCGCGACTTGACAGACCTGTTGCATTTCGACAAAAGTTAAAGTTCCATTGTTTCGCGTAGATGCGCGATACGCGAGTGTACGAGACACGAGGATAGAGTTTTTCCTCTTTCGCATCGCGAAGCCAGTCGAATCGTAAAAAGGAAAACGAGGCTACAACACGTTGTGTTTTTACAATATTTAAACCACAAGAAATAAAATTCAAAGAAGACTGTAAAATAGACGTCATTATTTCTTTACTTTGCATGTAATTATGAATATTAAATAAAGTTAATTAAATATTACCATATTGCGCCAATTTAACTTATCTGTTTACAATATCAGATCGAAAACTCGATAAGAAAATTATATACCGCATTATAAGAAACTTTTTGTTTCTGTTGCGCAATTAACGTATGTTTCTATTGCGCAATTAACGTATGTTTTTCTCTTTATACGAAGAATTTGATTATTAACATTTTTCTGAAAAAAAAGCAAAGCAAACAAAACTCATCTCATAAATAATTATCTCATTGTCTATAAAAAAATCCGCGTTGCAGACGACTAACTAAGTTGCGATTTAAATTGTGTTGCAATCGGCACAAAAAAAAATAATTCGATTGCAATAATTTCGCGTTATTGCAAAATTAATATCTTTAGCGAAGAAAAGTATGGAAAGTACGCGCTATAAAACTGCCTATCGCGGCACAGCCAGTCACGGCGGCTTCGTTACGGAACAATTAGCTCTCGGAATTGTTACAGAAAATTGCTACAATTGAGTAAAAAAAAAAAAAAAAAAAAAAAAAATATTGTATTTAGTTTTAAATATATCGATTGTCACAAGGATGAAGAAGAACCAGATTTTGCTTATTTATTGAAAATTGTATAGCTGTGTGATTTGAAGAAAAAATAGAAATCTCGTCTCAAATGTTATAAAAATGTATTTTTACTCGATTGATTATTATGTGACATTATTTAGATAGACTTGTTGAATACGTAACTTTAAAATTGTACTTTGTTCTTCTGTTTCAAGTGTACGCTTCGAGATTAGGCGTGTACCTACACTTCAACTGAACTTTCGCGGTTTAGTTTAGGTAGTTATCGTAATGTGGTCGGCGCATTTCACGCGATTGCCTCATTCTTGCAACTAGCAACAATTCAAAAGTAATTTTGCCGCGAATTCGAGATTGAGAAAGACTTATTTTATTTTATTTCATATTTTTCTATATATGCGCACGCGCATGCATCCGATGTCATAATTCAAAAGACAGCGATGAATATTGAAAAAGATTTCTTTAAAGTGTGTCGCACGAAACCTAGATTGTTTCCTACGTTCTCTGATCGTTGACGAAACGATGAAAGTGTCGCCGCTGCTTTTCATGATCATGAACCGTTCTTTTTCACACAGTGGCAAAATTATATTAATTCAATCGATTCGATTGTGCGTACGATTTTCATATGATTATGTTAATGTACGTTGAATCGATCACACAAAAGAAATTTGCAAACTGTCGTATGACTTTTCTAATACGTGATACATAAATTTTCGCACGCTCTATGTTTGTAATAACAAACTTTTTTTTCAAATTCTTTATTCTCGCAACGTTAAATATGCGATATACTAATATCTTTGATGTAAACTTTTATAAGATATACGTTCTCATAACTATTTTTTTTTTTTGTGAAAATTAACAAATACAAGGTAATTTATTTGTCTTCACTGTATGAATAATGAAGTAAAAAACTCGGGTTGTAAGCGTCTTAAACAGCTGCAGAAAAGTCTGTCATTTTAACGAAATTTCTTATTTTACAGTCGAGTATATTGTGCTTTTTTTCCGCGTTTGGATTCAAAAGAAAAAAATTCTTTTAAATTAGAAACATTTTTAAATATATGCGACTTACTTTCATTAGTGCGAATCGCTGGTCGTCTGCCAATTTCAATGACGTAGACATTTTTGTGTCTATGTAAATTCGTTCAGCGCGCGATTTTTAACGTTTCTTGCACCTCGTCGGTAGATCTTGTCCCGCTCAGTATTGCGTTTCACAAACCTTCAGAATCTTTTGTTTTTTACAGCGATGCTGCAAGATCGAAAGATAATAATAATTGTCTCAGCGATCAGAAAGTTATACTCTACGTTTGTTTTAGATATGAATTTATATACTTATCCACACACGCGCGCGCGCGTGTACGTATTTATGTACGTATCATCATATTTATATACTTTATCTTTAATTGACATGTACATATAAACATTCTAAAATCAATAACTTATCAGCGAATATAGTAAAAATGAACTTTTACATGAAACGATTATATAAATCGAGAGCAAAGTTTAATAAATGATATCGATCAATAATCAATAATAGTTATCTCAATAGTGAATTGAATAAAGGAAAAAATTCATATTTTGACATCTGTATTTCTTTGAAATTTTGTTAATTGATAATTGCATCTTTTAATAGGAATTAAAAATATTTGCACAATTTAAAACTGGACGGCTCTCAACAAAGATTCGTCTATGCGGATGAAGTCTGCTTTTTTTAAATTGTCGTATTAATTA
>QVNW01004575.1:0-15572 GCA_014825475.1 Pseudomyrmex flavicornis
TTCTTCAATTCTCTTTCTCTTGTTGTTTTAATGTCCTAAGACTCTTGAATTAAAATTTTATTAAACGGTGTCGAACGGCTCGATGTTTAAATTGGAAACGCAATTACACCAGTTAATTATATTTCTGATGGAGAGTGATATTTGACACAAGAAGCCGTCCGTCTTTTATTTCGTCGAGTGTTCAATGTCTTTCTCGTTCGATATTCGATTAAGAAATTATAATCGCAGAGAACTACGGCCGATTAGTGTCTCCAAATCGCTTTCCGGATAAACGCGCCAATTCTCGCGCGCCAGAGACATGCCAGACATCTCATCGGGCGCATTGGCTTATTTCTAGGCTTATTGTGGCTGCAAGGCTCGAGGACCAAGTTCGTGCCCACATTTAATCGACTTCGACGTAATTTGGCTTCCCAAAGGTATTTCAGAGAACATAGGCAAATGGCAAAGTTAAAACGGCAATATCGAACAGAACTAACGAGAGTAAATTTATTAAAGAATAAAATTGCAAAAATATATAAATATTTAGAACGAGAGAGACTGTATTGTAACATTTAGTCGTGAGCGCGAGTTTATAATTTTACTTGTACGACGTGGAATATAATTTCTTACTTGAACTTATTTAAAAAAAAAAAAAAAAAAAACACTTGAAATAAAAAGAAGATAATGTTTGTCAAATATGTCAATTAATAATTTGTCAATTAATTCCGTGTAACATCATACAATTTCTCTCTTTTATTTAACTTGCGACTTTTTCCACTCCCTTTGCGACCTTTTCTCTTCCCGAGGAGTATTAACTTAGATCTGCTTGAAAAAGCCATTCACTTTCCCAGTTTCAATAAGATCTCAATGCTTTTTTTTCGCTTTTATACAGAGAAGGAGAGAGAAAGAGAAACCAGGGAAAAAGGAAAAGTAAGCGATCGTATGCAATAAAGAAGCATTTCTTTCAGCATTGAATCACATCGTAATACATATTAATTATGGAAAAAAAAAAAGTGAAAAAAAAATATATGTGTTCTTCGCTCCAACAAATTTCCAACAAATTAATTTTAATAAAAATCAAAAATAAATATAAAAAAAATAAAAAATATTTACAACATGTGTGCGAATAATTAAGTAATTGCAAAGTGCACGCTCTAAATTAATCAAAGACGTAACGAAGTCGGCGTCCGATCTCAGGCGTCCTTCCGCTCGTCGGCCTTCGGAGGAAGCGTCCGAATCGGATACGGTTGCTTCCTCTCTCGCGCGCGCGCTTCTTCTCCTCGCGCCTTCCTTCGTGAGTCACGAGACGGAAAGGGAAACCCCGGAAGCGGCGCAGGCATGGCGGTCTAGACGTTACACACCGTGCGCCGGGCGGCTCGGAATAGCCGCTAGAAACCTAGCGGTACCGTGAGTATGAGTTAGCGGGTTCTCGTGGCTCATCTAGGTTACCACGCCGCTCTCGTCTCGACTGATGCGCTCCCGCGGGGACCGGACCCGGGTCATTCCGGGGCCCGGGCCCACCGCTCGGATTCCTCTACGATTCCGAGACGACGACGGTGGTGGTGGTAGTGGTGGTGGTGGTACCGGTTATGGCGTCTGACGGACTTTCACCTCCTTCGAGTAACTCGGGCGGTCTGACGAGAACTCAACTGCTCTCACTAGCGCTTGACGCGCGGTCGGAGATACTACGCTTCGCTGCGCGATGAACGAAGCGCCGACAGGATATATGACAGAATATACAGTAAATACGAAGGCAAATAAAGAAATCTCTCTTTGAGATTTCTAGCTCGAGCTTTGGTGGTGAACAATTTAACGTTTTTGCCAAATACACACTTACAAATTAACGAACAAGTGTTCGATAAAATGCTTTCGAGCACTGCGATATATTATTTTTTATAACATATATACGATAATAATTTTTTAAGAAAAAAAACAAACAATTGTGCCATACTCTGACAAGTAATATTTGCGAGGCAACTCTCCAAGCAAAGTTTCCCAAACGTTTTGTTAAATAATATATTTCTCGGTTTTTAACCATTTAGTTTTCGGTTTCGATGTTCGTCACACGCGGTGTCACGTGTGCGGAACTCTTTCATCATTTTCTCCTCGCAAGATTTTTTTTACATTATCCGATAAACTTCGAAACATCGCGTCGCACGCGACGAAAACAAAAAAAAAATATCGCGTAGGAGGTGTCAGTCACTTCTCGCCGTAATATGTTTCCGCGTGCAGGAGACACACGATAGCCTTTAATAAAAGTGAAAACGCTCTCTCTCTCTCGAGCGCGCGATTATATACACGCGCGCGCGTGTGTGTTCGTGACCAATAAGAGACAGTATATATTCCCCGAGCTACTCTTACTTTCTAAACGCCAATTTCGACCTATCATCCCGGCAGCGCGTCTCTTCCGAAAGCGCGTCGTAAATCACAACTCTCGGCTGCTGTCAGCCGAGAGGCGCATCGACTGCGCAGAGAGAGAGAAATTCTCCTCTCTTCCGCGTCGTTCATTAGAGATCCTCCGCGAGTTTTTATCGGCTATTCACTTCGCGCGCGATAATAATAATTTCCCAGGCAATGTATTTTCGCGCGGCGAAACTTACGTGGCCGGCGGGATGAGAGAGTTGAGCTTTTTGCGTTCTCGCGATTATCTAACATTTCCGCCATACGTAACCGAGGCGCAATAACAATTCCGATGGACACGTGATCCTTTCGCATCTTTTCGTCGGTCAACGATAAAACATCGAAGCGCCCGCACGTAACGAAGGCGAACCTGTTGTTGTTTCCACCGCGTTATTATAAAATAATTCAACGTCAAAGTAAAAAAGAGAAAACGGACGATATTGTTGCTCTCTTACGTAAGGTTAAGTTGGCATTAACAATTTAAAACACATACACGTGCTCTCTCTCTCTCTCTCTCTCTTGTGTGGCTCATGCGCTTTGAATTGATCAAACGAAAAGACCGAGGCTTTCGATAAAAGAGATTTGCGACAAACGTTTGAGGAGACCGAAAGCCCTTCACCGCGGATTTACGTAAGACAACAACAACCTGGAAGAAAACTGCAAGGAAACAACAACGAAATGTACGAAGCGAAGATTGCGAAGGAAGTCGTCGCGCGCATTTTGTCTGATGCGAGCTCGGGTGACGTGCTCGGGCGCGCGCGCATTTTAATTGGCGGATTTCATTCTGCATTTTCTCACACAGAAACGATTTGCCCTTCACCTCGCGCCAACACTCGACAAAAGAATCGTTGCAATCTCGTTGCAACGATCGCGGGAATCCCGCTCGCTGGCTAGCACGTGCGCGATACAATTCCTAATCCAGGGAGAAAGTCCGAAAGGAAGAGACGCGTGTGCGAATTACGCAAGCACGTTCGCGTAAATCGTAGCAGGTATGTGTGCTTTCGGACTGTTAATTGGTTTTTTTTTTGCGAGACGCGATTATGCGCGAGAAAAAAAAATAATAAAATGCCCTATAGTTTTTCGCCGCTTGAGAGGTGCGGGCAAATGTAACGAACATTTCAATGGGTGCGTTCTCTCGGCAGAATGCAATACGCGCTCTTCTCGCACTGTTACCGATTAAGTTTCTTAATTAAAAGTCGCAATTAATAAACAAAAAAAAAAAGAACAACTTCTCTTTTTCTTCGAGAGTTTTTTTTTCAGTCGCGCGCAAAATGAAATAAATTGAACTCTTTGAAATCGGGTTGCGCGCGTCGTAAACTCCAAAGAAAGTGGATCTCCGCACAAGCGGGGGGGCTAAGTTCACACGAGCTTTCTCCATTTTCTTTCTCTCGCCTCTGCCGCCAATCACAGCGGGATCCTTAATGATTCTTAGTGCGGAAGGGCGTGGCCTTATCGGCCGTGACATTACTCACTACGGTTTGACGTGTGCAAACGGAGATTGTTGCGGTATCTATCAGCGATTTCAATCGATGCCGCTCTCGCGGCATCTTTAGGATATTATTCGTTCGTGCGATTGACGGAGGCTTGGCCGGAGCCGCCCGGCGATTCCGCGCGTATACGCGCGACGTTCGTACATAATATGAAAAAGCCGCCGCCGCGTCGTCGAGGCAGCGTTTATCGACGCGCCGCATCTTGAAACGGAACAATACCGCGAACCGGCTTTTACAAGCTATTAAAATTAACTGGGTTACAGGTGCGATCCAGAGAACGCGACCCTTGTAAGTCCCCGCGTTTCTACTCCTTTGTTTTTGTTTTTTTTTTTTTTTTCGTTCTCGCACACGATAAACCGGCTCGCACGTTCGCACGGTGCAGAAGTCATTTATCATTGCGAGCGTCATCGATTATCGCACCTAAAAATTACATGCACATTAAAAAACGATATTAACACGGTAAATATCTTGCAAAACATGAAAGAGTTTATTAAATAGTTTGATAAGACGCGAGGAAAAACTTTTTTTTTGCTATTGTATAGCCGGCAAGAAAAAAATTTGCTGAACTTATTTAAATTTTTGTCCTGCCAGCAAAATGTTTTGTTGACGAAACAAAAAATTCCGTAGATTCGGCAAATTGTTCCGGCTGTATAGAAACCTTTTTTTTTCCGCGTGTCTTTTTCGCAATTTGGTTTTTTTTTTTTAATTTAATCGATAGGGAGATAAAAAGGATGTTGTTTACGAGGTGCAAAGCATCCGATTCGATTTTGGAATCGAATCCAATATCCATGTGTATTAATTTATACATTAAAAAAATGTATCTCGCACATACATCCAGCGTTTGGCTCTTACTGACCTTATTGTAAGTTACATAAACTTGCAAAAAAATAGAATATTTTTTGAATAATAAAATATTTTCGAATACATTTGAATAAATAATTAAGCAAGTTGTATATTAATAAATAATTAAGCACGTAAAGTAGTCGCGGTTCTTATATAACCAGAAGGTTGATAGCTGGATATTTCTCGTTAAAAACAAAACAAAAACAAAAAAAAAAAAACTGAGGAAAAAGAGAATCTATCGCGTAACATGTTAACTCGGCGAGAATGGACGTCGCTCGTACATATGCGGTGACGCAGAGGAATGTTCATTGCCATCGACGTAGCGCTGTGCTTTTGCGTAGCGCTTGTTTCTTTTCCCATGAAATGCGGCGGCGGCGGCGGCGCGTCGAGCCCGCCCGCCGTGTCGGCGAGATGCCGTCCGATCATCGTGGAATACGTTATCGGCCGCGAAAAATTCGCGACACGGGACCGGCTCTCGTTTCACTTTTCGTGCCTATTACGTCCTGTCGGCGCGTTGCGTAATCACGTCGTGATTTCTCGCGGCCGGCCGTACGGGTTTGAAGAGAGAGAGAGAGAGAGATCCGATCTCTAGGCGATCTCTCGGGTCTAGGTGCAATGCTGTCATCCGTCTCGGTCAGGTTGGGCTAGATCGCATATTACGCCGCTGCAACAGACTTTCTCCCCGAGGACGATGCACCCGCGATGCCCTTTCCCTCCGATAGTCTCCCCCACCCTCTCCGCCGTCTTTCTTTCTCATTTGCTCTCTTTCTCTCTCTCTCTCGTCCCGCATCCGCCGCAGCGGGACCGCGAATCTATCGGCGAGTTAGAAAGCGAGGAACTGCAGATCGATCGAAGGAAATGCCGCGAAGAGATCGTGGATACGCCGACGGACTGCGCCGAATTTATGAAAGAGAAACAGAGAGAACAAGGATGAAAGGTCATTGTGTGTGTGCGAAAATTCCGGAGAAGAGTCTAATTGCACGAAGTTTACGTTCGAATCGTCGTTAAATGATCGGTGTGCGAAAAGACGTTTTAACGATATTGAAGTTCGGAGGTTGAGTTCTCTCATCGAAAACACGAATTTTCGCTCGACGCGAAGCGTGTTCGCGCTTTCCGCTCGCTTGATGGTCAATGTCTTCCGAGGAATGAATCGCAGGTGCCGAGCTCCGCGTGGGCGCGCGCGAATTTTTTATTTTTTTTATTTTTGTTTTTTGTTCGTTTCCACTCATTCCACTTCTCGTTTCATTTTCATTCTTTTTCTCACTCCCCTCACGCGACAGTCCCGCGAAACTAATTTAGCCGCGGCGACGACGACGTTCGCGAGAAAAAAAACAAAAAAGACAGTTGCGACAAATCTTCGGGACGTCGCGCCGTTCGTTCGCTCGCGCAAACCGCCGAATTTAATGCGTCAGCGTATATCGAATTTTAATTAAGCTCGCATGGACGCTTCCGAATTTTCGCGTGTCCGGTTATACCGTTTTAACTTCGTTAAATGCATCTGGCCATGATGCCTCCGAAATGACGCGCGTGCGCGAGCTAGCTAGCTCGATGCCTTTTAGCGATTTTTCAATCCCGTCCGCTTTCGCGAGAATCCATTGTTTCGAATAATAATTCTACATCTTGTCAGCGTCCCGGCTCCATTCGCGTGACAATCAGAAATTGATTAACACGAAAATATATAATCATTAACTCACTATTTTTCTTCTTTCGCTATTTTTTCTTCTTCTTTTTTTTCTTTTTTTAAATTCTAATGCAATTTCTCTTGTATGAATATAAGATTTCGACGCCATTATGTGTGTCGTAAGATTCCGATTTCATTAGCGATTTATTCAAGTAACAAGCAGCAAAATTCTACTGCTTTTACGCGACTCGCATATATTTTTGCAAAACCTGGCCGGCTTCCACCGGTTGTCATCGCTACGACGACAAACGTTCCAATAGTTGAACACGTTATCTCCATCCATGAAATGTCAACTGCTGATTGTAATTGCAACAATTTCACGGTCTTATGTAACGTCCTCAGGTCATCGACACCGAGAAACTTTCCTCTTGCAAAAAAAAAGTTATCTCGGGCGAACTGATAAAACGCCACGTTTCCTCCATTCCATACGCGACTCGGCGATTATAGATTCAAAAAGACGTTACGTTTCAATGATTATTGTTGCAATTATCTGGATTATTTTTGTGTAATAAACTAATTGAATTGCGGATAAATAAATAAATAATGCGGATAAATGATAGATACATTGACATTTTCGTGTGGAAAAACTCAACCGGGATTGGCGAGATAATTTTGTTTATTTGCGATCAGTATCGAGAACGTATTAAACGTTAAATAATTAACTTACAAACACTTCTCTTTCTCTCTCTTTCACGTCTCTTCGCGGATCGTAGATTTGTTCTTCGCGCTGTCGAAAATGTGATACCACCGCGATTCTTACGCGAAGTGAAAAACGAACGAAATGTTCGCTCGCTCGCTCGCTCGCAGTTTACATAATCAGACTGGTTTTGCACGTTACATTCCGAGCTCGTACAAAAGGAAAGTTTGACAGCTCGCAAATCGAACGTACGGCATTTTCCGCAACCATCGTGTAACCATCGTCGCGCGAACATGGATTATATATAGAGGGTAACGGGAAAGGATCGTTATGTATTCTCGAAGGAAGTAGTACCTACCTCGTACTTACGCACGCGAAGGATTTCCTGCGAGATGAACGAGGAGGAAGCGCGTTTCTCTGTGCTTACATAACTCGCCGCATTCATAATCCCCTTATCCAGCTAAATTGAGTGTTAGTTTAGGAGCATATGGTTGCGAGTGCATGTAATAATATTTATTTCTAATAAATCAAAATGTGCGTGTGTGTGACGAAATAATTCTAGAAATATAGCAATTCTATAAATCAGATGAGTGAATCATTGTACAATTATTGGAAATATTTCGTCTATTTACATCCATTTAAATAGCAGAACCTTGCGATCTTCAGATAATGATCTCGCTTTAAAAATCACCTTGCCACAAATGTGTCAATTAACCAAATAGTCGCCACTGCTGACTAAACTACTACTGTCGCAACTAATTTTATTTTTTTCCTAAACAATTTATGTTTTATTTATTTATTTTTTTTTTTATCATTTTATTTCTGTCTCGAACAATTTTTGTTGTCTCGCGCATTATTTTGCCGCGCCGTCTCTGCCCGTATATTAGAAACCAAGAGGATTGATCTCTGAAAATCTCGAGAGGATGCGTTCCACGGATGATGTGTGCGCTCCGCTTCGCGAAACGTTCTCGCATCCAGATCGCATCTCTCCCGCAAAGCAACGATTCTCGAATCGACCGATCTTTTTCTTTTCCTCGGCGATGGCAGTGGCCTCCCTCCCCCTTTCCTCCTCACCCCTTCCCGTGCTCGCTCGATCGCGGGAAGGGCCCATTACATATCACTCGTGGCGGATAAAAATACACCGTGGGAGCGATGACTCGGGCGTAAAAATACATCGAAATGCAACCACGGCCGGCGCGTGTATATTTACGCGTGTGTCTCGCAGCGAACGAACGGGCTTCGACGGGCGCGCGACGTTCCGGCGCGTGTGGGTGGACCGTCTAGATAGGAGGAGAGGAGGTGCACGCGAAAGAGAGATAGAAAGAAAGAGAGCGAGCGAGAGAAGAAACGACCGATAGGCTTGTAAATAAGAAAGAGACAGAGAGAGAGAGAGAGAAAGAAGAAATGGAGGCGGAGTGAATGGAACGTAGGAGAATTTACGTGTTGGAGACACACCGCCGAAAGAGCCGTAAAGACGGGCCCCGATCGGGGGGAGAAAGCGGAAATTTCTATGGGGGGACGTTCGCGTGAGTTGTTCCGCGGAATGGGTTCCGGCGCGCTCGAACACAATGCGATGGACTTTTCGAGACGCGTACGTATATCCGAGAGAGTTTTCTCGGATATGCGGAGAGACGACGACTCTCTTCACGAGCGACCTCCGATTTTGCGGTCTTTCGGACCTTCGGGTCGAGTGTGTGTATCGCGACGCGATTCTCTGTGAAAGGAATCGACAAAATATGAATTTCTTTATGCACGTCTTGCAGATAAAATTTCATCTTATTCTCAGGCGAAATTTCACGTAACGTTTTTTTTTTTTTTAACATACGTAGCGCTACTCTCTCTCTCTCTCTCTCTCTCTCTCTCTCTCTCTCTCTATCGAAGAGAACTCGATGACGAAAGCTTTTTATATATATATATATAAATATGCACTTATCGAAACTGTGGAGAGGATTCTCGTAAAAGAGAGCGGATCTCCGCGGTACGTAAAAGTGCCTCTGATCTTTCCTCTCGCTGCAAGAGAGATGCATTTCGTATGCATCGCGGCGACGCCGCCGGTGTCGGCGGCGAGCGAGGGACCTTTTTCGCGCGAACGAAAGAACAAACTCACGAAGCGCGAGGTACAGTAACCGGCCGCGGTCGTTCGGCATTAATGCCTCCTCAGGGTCATTGACTGGTGCACGGTGCGGTGGTTACACAGCGTCACGTACGAAACTCGCGGCCGTCCACGGATGTGGTCGCGCGCGCGTGTGTGGGAGTTATTAAAAGCCGAACAAATCCGGCGAGAAAAAGCAGCCGCGGGTTAAAAAAAGAAACCGATGGCAACGCGCGTGTTCGTTCTGCCGTCGTTCGTTCTGTGTCGGATGTCACGGATGGTTTTCTCTCGAACGCCCGTGCGCGCGTCGTCGTCGTCGTCGTCGTCGTCAGCCCGGACTTTCCTCCTAAAACACGCCCCGATATACGCTTTCGTCTGAAACAGGATAATCGAGACGTCGCGCAAAGATACGCGAAGATACGCTTTGAAATTCTTCTGCCGGCGCTCGACAATTCGGCGCGCAAGTTTAAGAAAAATTTCGATATCGCAGAAACACAAATTTGCCTATCGCTGAAATGCGCAAAAAATATTCATCGCGCGATCCACATCTTGCAATTAACGCGAATTAATTATTCGAATAATAAATTCAAAGTTAGTTAAGCGAATAAGTGGCAAGTACGACAACGTTTGTGAATGATTTGTGGCGCATTAACCTAAACCTTGCGAAAGAGAGAGAGAGAGAGAGAGAGAGAGAGAGAGGAATTGACAATGCTGGCCTCGCCGCTGCGGCCAGCTGGGTCGCTGATAAGGACAAAAGAAGACGATGCCGCCAACGACCGTGATAACGAGGCGCTTTGAGTCCTTGTCCGATATCAAAGTATATTTTATCCAACGTTGTTGTTAATCGTTTCAATATTTGTTCGATTTACGCAGCGTATGTATTTCGACGCAACATACGAGTGGAACTCGCTCTTTGCGACATATAAATTAAAATAGATTAAAATTTTATTGACGCTTTGAAAAGCATCTAATGTAGAACAATATTTAAAAAACAAAACAATCGGCCGAGTTTTCTTGAACGAGAAGTGCGCGAGCGCGCGCACACGGCGAAAGGAAAGGGGCACGCACACACGGCGTTGCGGAACGCCGTGTGTACAACCGCGCGTGTAGAGGCTACGCGTTGTTGTGAGGCTCCGCTCGTAAGTTGACCTCGGGCAACTTTCACCGCTGCGCCGGAACGTTGGCCGCGGAATACGCCGTTACCCCGTTCGTTGTATACACGCTCGTTGAACGTAATTTATGCACATTGCGTGCGATCATGGTCTCGCCGAGACCCGCGCTCGCATGGTCAGGTACACGACGGAGGAAGAGGAGGAGATTGGGCCCAGGGCCGCATGGTATAAGGACGAAAGTTAGAAAAAAATAATAAAAAAAGTCTATCCGATGTGTGTCATTTGCTATTTTGTGTGTGTGTGTGTGTGTGTGTGTATTTTATAAAATCAGGGATCTGATAATATTGCATACTACTTTATAATATATACTACGTAGCGTTTTGAGCAAAAATAAGATTTGTCTATGCAAACATCATAATATCGCATATCGATATATATCGCATATCGATATATATCGCATATCGATATATAATGATCCATTCGACACAGAATATATCCTCAATATTATATGAACTTCAGACACGAATTCTTCCTTATGCAATACACCCTGACTGGAAATCATCACTTTCACCCCCTTGTGTCTCCGGAACCGCGCGTGTCTATGCTCATCTTGAAATTTTACTGGGATTAATGTTTCATCTAATAGTACTATTTGCCATGAAAAAAAGTTTGAAATTCGAGGATCCCAAAAAATGGGCGAATTTTGCCATCGCTCTTTCAAAACCTCAGAAAAATTTTTTTGCTAGTCATATAATAGCAAAACTTGTTTTCCCGTGAGATGGAATGAAAAAATGATCGGTGTGATTACGTATAAACGTTTTGTGGTTATACCGCTCGATTTTGTCTCCGCTATTTTAACCGATCCGCAATTTCTATCGTCGGAGCTATCGCGTCACGAAGTCTCGCCTTCTGTGTAGACACACATCCAGTGTGTGTGCGCGCAAAATACAAACCCTTCTCTTATCCTCTTGCGAGATTTCCTCTTCTACTCGCGAGAGTCCCGAGACGGATTCTTGCTCTCTTTTCCCGTCTTCGTATCTGTCCGATCTAGCCGCCGCCGTTGCCGATGTTCCGTCTCTCGCTCTGTTAGAGCGTCGAGGATCGATGTTCCGCGACGGTTCGCGATTCGTGATCCGGCAGCCGCGACGAGGATCATGATTCTCGTGACGCGGAAGTCGAGCCGGCCGAAAGAAGAAGCGTGGAGCTCGTGCCGGCTCGTTCTTCTACGTCCTCCGCTTCTTCGGGGCGTCCTCTTCTTTCCCCCCGTCCCTCTTTGCTCAAATCTCGCTCTCTCTTTCTTTCGTTTTCTTTGGCTTAGCGTATCGGAAATCTTTGCCGAACGCATGCACAAGTAGTTTTCACAGATTATATTTAACCGCGTTTTTCTGTGAGCAGAGAAATAAAATACGCGAAAAATAGAACAAAATAGCTTGTCGGCAAGAATCATCTCGCGCCACGGGTGTCCAATCAAATATACAAAGATTATTATTCCATCATATTCGCTCGCGACAATTTTTTATTCTTTCTAGCGCTCTCTTATACGAGACGCACAAAACTTTCGCGCATTTTTGTTCTACTTGCAAGTACTTCGCGATGTAATTTCTTTAACTCGCGCAAAAAAAAAAAAAAAAAACAACACAACACTCCGACAGACTTCTCGCACTTCTCGCCGCGGCGGCGTATCTATCCGCGTATCTACGCGCGCGTATACATTACGCGCACATACACGCGCGCGCGAATAGTCACGTGTGTACTACGGAATCATGAATAGGCCCTGGCGTGGCGCGGCCACAGCGGTGCGTACTTGCACGTACACACCGGAGGAGGAGGCGGACCCGCTCGTCAGCGACGAGCCAGGACGTCGTTGCAACAGTAGGTCACTAGTGAAAGTGCCTAAGCGGCGGAGATGATTGCAGCTGCCGCTTCAGTTCAGCGGGACGGTTTAGCTCGCGGGGTGTAACGCCGCGCTTCCTGGTGGCGACTACCGAGGCGCGATTTCCCGCCGAACATAATGAGAGCCTTTGCGATGAATATGTCCGCGATATTATCGTCAGTCCCGAGGAGGGAGATACTTGTTTCCCGAGCGGTCACGACGAACGTATTCATTATATTATTACGCGGCCGTTTTCGTCTCCGTAATAGACCGCTTGGTGGATAATTGCCGCGAGAGCAGGAAGTTGAACTCCCGAGCTGCCGGGTCCTCTTCGTTAGCTAATATACGGCTTCCTCGGATTCGTTTCTTTCGGGAGACAGAGTTATTGCGCATACGATGTGTAATTTGAAAAATTGCGATCTTCGTTTCGAGACGATCACGGAGAAACGAAGTTTTTTGTGAGAGGAACGGAGAGACTTGGCGAGCTCTAATGAACCCTTTTGTATGATATGATATTTTTTTTTTTTTACGTATATATGTTTGTGCTGTTGCACTATGATTATTATTATTATTATTATTATTACTATTGTTATTATTCTTCTTTTATTATTATGATTGTTTACGCGCATTGATTATATTCGTAGGAACGAGTTTTGTTTCGAGATAATTAGCGTGTCTGCAACATTTCCGATGCGATTTATACACAAGAAACGTAATTCCGCGCGATTTTCATCACTCAAGTGTTTTTATTTTAACAAAAATACGCGGAACAAAGTTATTATTTTTTATATTTTAACTAAATATTGTTTCTTCTTTAATTTACGAAGAAATTACAAATTACACGCGCGCATGGAAATGTTTTTCATAAAGGCATGTTATGCGAACACAATAAAGTTTAATTATCGCGTATTGATATACATAACGCACCGCAAAATTGAAGTGTACGAGCTTTAATTACTCCACATAATTGGGTCAACCTCGAGCAAAAAATTACAAAATGTGCTGAATAAAAACATTTTGAACTGTCGGGCGTTTATTTTTCACTTAATTTTACACAAACCGCACGCACATATGACGCCCGATGTATTATCTACCGCGCTCGCCTCCCAAACCAATTTTTTGACATTTACAAAATCACGAAAAAATTTGTTACTTAGATCTTTTATATTTACATTTACAAAAAAACTTCTAAAAAATGAATCGAAAGTGTCTAATCAAATCTCTGTGTCATTTGTCAAAATATAATGATTCTGTAAGTCTATATACACGTCAAATAGATCGTAAAGTCGATCAGAGCAAATTTCTGCGACGATCGAACACGTTGACGCATCATATTGCGCGCCACGCGAAAATCCCGACCGTAAACGAGAAAGAACGTTACGAGAGCGGGCGCAGAGATTTTTATCGGACGCGTGCGCGTTTCTCGGCTTCATAATTCATCCTCGTCTAAGGCTTCCTAATCCTTGCTCCCAGGGGGAACTAGCTCGAAAATAGTTTCACGTTGCGCGCGGTCCGACAGTGCGAGCGCGAAGAAGCGGACTCTCGGCTCTCGCCGCACGTGGAAATCGTCTCTTACTTCTTTCGAGGATTCCCTTCCTCAAATTTGTACGAGGATTCGGGAGAACGGAGGGCGAGAACGGAGAGAGAGAGGATCGTTAAATTTTCCATGAGGGTCCGACACGCGAAAAACTTCCGAAGAGGTTCTCTCCCGAAACGTGTGTGTTGTCCCTTCCACCTAACGCCGAAATATACACACCGTTCCCTCGGTTCATTCCCATTCGGTTTACGAATTCAGGGGAAACGGAACGAAATTTGTACAAAAAAAAAAAAAAAAAGTAACGTGTTCACGAAAAATAAAACGTTGAATAAGTGTACAGATGTAAATTATACGAGAAAACAAAAACTGTAAGTGTGTGTTTTCGAAAGTTTTGCGTTTGCATCGCTCTCCTGTCTGCGATAGGGGAGAGGGGGGGCGATTTTCCTTCCTTTCAAGTATTTTAAATTCAGTCGAGTACATATCCCGCCGCTATGATACGCGGCAATATCGATAATGGATTTTCAAAACGTATAGTTAACTGCTAAGCTCCCGCAAGAACTCTCCCGGTCGTGCAAACATTGCGCGGAGAGTGGAGATAAAGAGCGTAGAGCTTTATGTTGATGACAATCATTATCTTCGGTTTATGCGTGCTTTGCTAATATACCGTAGACGGTAAAAATTCCACGGCACACATTTTGTGCAATTGTATAATTTTTTTTCCGCGTGAACGCAACCCAGTGTGTCTCACCGAAGAAATGTGTGAAATATTAAATCCGAGTAATTGCAAAACATTGACAATGATGTTTTGACTTCTCGACACTTTTTCGTCTCGATTATTATAAGTAACATATCAATCGAAGAGGACTTAAAAGGTTTTGTTAAACTGAAGTTAATTATTGCATAATATCCTGCGACTCGTTTGTAAACATTTAAATTGGATTAACCGGAGAGAGAGATCATCTTCTCTGCATTGCATTGTCTTATAAAAAGAAAATGTTTTCTTGAAGAGTCAGTTGTCAGTTTTCAGACGCCCTAAAAACTACCGCGTGCGACAAAAGAACGTGCGTCACGGAATATAACAATGCGAGCGGACGAGGAAGCGTCTCGTCAAAGGGACGGACGAAAAAAACAAAAACCGACGGGGAAAAGAAAAAGATTTGTTTCATCGTGTCAGTGGGTTAATGGCAACGCTAAATGAGAGAACGAAGCCAATAGGTCTGGCTCCGAAGAGAGAAACGTCGTCGGGGGATGCAACCGCTTAAATATGTCTTTTCGTTTTCATTCGCGCACTGCACACACGCACACGCGCGCGCGAACACTTCTCGTTCTTTTTAATCCGTCGAAGCTTCAATATTGCAGCACCGGCGCGTGCGCGCGCGACGATTTTCCCTCCTTTTATCGGTCCGTCCGCTCTTCTTCCATATCCGCGCATTTGTTGTGTAAACACCGACAGATAGGAATAACAAAGTGCATCGTAATGCGAAAGATAGTAGAATATACCGTCATTCCCCCCCCCCCCCCCCCCCAACTCTACGTCCGCTCTCACGCGCCGCCTTTACACGCCCCGCCTGTGTATGCGCGGCGCGATAACAATACAAAATTACACCCACGTCGTATTTGATAACAAAACTCGATCACAAATTTCGAGTCGAATATTTCCGAACGTGTGCAACTCCCTTGTATGACGAAATAAATACGGTCATGAAAGCCGATTCCAGGATGTTGTGCGGAAATACGCGCGCGTATATATATGAACACATCTATATATATGTATTCTTGTCACCGTGTAAATTTTTACACGTGAGTTTTGAATTGAAATTTCAATTCCTAAATTCATATAGGATACTTGGTTTGCATCTCATATATGATAGACCCCGTACACCCCCCTAACTAATTTTAAAATATTGCGAAAAAAACTCCTCAGCCAG
>QVNW01004576.1:0-22900 GCA_014825475.1 Pseudomyrmex flavicornis
AGTTCGCTGAAGTATGGGGAGATGTGTTCATACCAGCGAACTTGAAAAATGAATCTAACACAGCAGTTCAAAGATCTTTGCAGACGTAGATTGTAGAGAGAGAGAGAGAGAGAGAGAGAGAAAGAGAGAGAGAGAGAGAAACAAGCTTCATTCATGAAGATAAATAGGATATACAATGAACCACGGCGCGTGAAATTGAAAGGATAGTTTGAGCGACGTGATAAAATCCCAAAGTGCCGCGCGCGGCACTTTACCTTGAGAAAATCCCATCACGAAGACGAGATAGATCGAGGCGAATCTGAGAAGATCGCCCATGATCATTCTGTAGATCATCACGACGAACGGTCCGACCGTTTTGAAGCCCCGGCAGAAGAACAAGAAGTACGGCGCCGTGGTCAGCATCACCACGACGGCCAGCATGTCCTCGATCTCGTCAACGCAGGCGAGTCTCAGAAACGGAAACGACGTCAAGATGCAGCACGAGAAGAGGAACATCACGCGCGACGGCGCTGTCATCTGAAAAAATCGCATGCGTGTGTTTTTTTAGAAATTAATTTCAATTAATGCCGCAATTAACCGCCATGTCCTGTTGTCCCAATCTCTTACTAGATTTTCAATGAACATGTTGAGACCTAAAAACATCGCCTCGCGCAGCGCGGCGACGATGTAAAGCAGCGCTGCGAAGTACATGAGAATCTCCGCGGTCACGCGAATCCTCGCGGTCATCGTCGTCAACTGCATTAGCCGGCATTCTCCCGTAATATTGCTCCACCTGTTCCAAGATAGATAAAAAATATTGCTATAAAAATTAATAAAAATAAATAAAATTAATATTGCAGTTCTCGCAACGCACCAACTATCGCGACTAAGTTTTGGCAGCGCGATGTCGTTAATGTTCGCGGTGGAATCCTCGCTCGTGACACTTCCGTTGTACGTTTCCGCGAAATAGTCGGACGACGCATTTTCCGGACTGTTTGTGTACCACAGCTTATGAATGATTGTCTCGTCCAGCGGACTCAGCATGTCCTCGTTGTTGTTGCTCAGCGTTAAAAGCAGCATGCTCTTGAGCATCGACGTAATGTTCGACGTCACTTGCAGCTGGATCTTCTCCAGCGATTCTTGCGTCACGTTCAGGGATGACTTGAAGTTCGAAGTGAAAGCCGCCGCGAAGCTGTTCGTAATCAATGCCGAGAGATCCGTGCCTTGGAACAGCCTGAGAATCGCGGGATCCGTCGTCACGTTCGAGGAGTTTGTTCTCGTTAACGTGTCGTTTGTGCTTTCGGCCGTTTGCGAGGCCGACGGGCCCGGACGAAGAGTGAAACTGATCAGCGATAGCACGAAGTAGAAGCAGAAGAGGAAGAACTGACGGTAAAATCTAAAAATTGATTGTTTTTGATGATTTATTCAAAGAGCATTTGATTAAAAAAAAAAAAGACTATTTTTCTAAAAATTAAATATATTGTATTTATTAAAAAAAAATATTTTTTACACACCGGGATTTGACAAAGGTATTCCATTTGGCGTTCAGAAGATCGACCAATGTGCCGTCCATCAGTTCCAAATGTTCATCCTTTTCCTGTAATTTAACGAATGAAAATGAGTTCCCGTGAACGATTCAGCGGCAAGTATAAACGGTGCAATAAAATCCGCTTACGCCGAAAACAACCAAGTTGAGAGCGGAATTATTGTTGATCGTTCCTGTGGTAACGTCAATCGTGTCTATCTGCGACAAGGGATAGGCCGCGCAAGTTATGCTACCGATTTGCCAGTATATCTCTCTCTCGATGTTCAAAATGTGAAAGAACAGATCGACATTGGCCAACTTAGCTGCCAGAGTCAGCGGCGTCAGGTGTTGAGCGTTTCTTATGGAAAGAGAAGCTCCTATTTCGTAGCACATGTCAAACGTGGCCTGTCAGGATCAAATTGAACGAATTTATAAAAATATATTTAAAAAAAAAAAAAAAAAACAGACTCGATTAATATATGGACAATTTTCTGGTAACAAAAATTTATTATAAAATTTATTACTCGCCAGTTTGTTTTGTATCACAAGCATGTGCAGAACGGTGTTTCCGTTTGTGTCCTGCTTGTCAGGATCCGCGTTTCTGGCTAGCATAATTCTGTAGCACTCCTCCTGACCGAGACACGCGGCGAAGCTCAGCGGATACTCACCCCAATATACGTAACTGTGAGGACAATAAAACAGATCGTCTCTGTCTCTCTCTCTCTCTGTTTTGTCAAATCAAGCCTAATCTACTATTATTTACTCTAGACGTCGTCTGACAAGGCTCGTTGAATTTTTAATGGATGAGCTTATTTACGAGCTTGTTTATTAGTTGTTTAATTGTGGCGTTTAACCCACTGACGAGACGTTCGCTCTTCAAAATTGCTTCGAAACAGATCTTTTATAAATTCAAACAAAAAAAAGTGTGTCACCGAAATAGAAGTTTTCTGATTCGCTATTTTTAAATTATAAATTCAAGACAAATATCACGTGTAGATCGAATAATTAATTTTAATTCAAACAAAATCACACTGAATATATTTTGGTTCAAGTGGCAATGCGTATTCGGATGATTAGTTTTAACAATATATATGTACTCGCACCCGCTGTAATTGGTTTCCTGCGTGACGCACACCCATTCGTGGTCCAGACTGTCGTTCCTCGACGCCTTTTGATCTTCCGGGCACATGAAATTGCCGAAGCATCTCTCGTGAATAACGCGCGGATCGTCCGCGCCGCTGTCGAGAAGAAATTTCACCATTGACGGATCCTCGTTTACGATAGCGATGTGCAGCACGTTTTCTCCTAAATTTCAAACCGAGTGTAATAAGTGACAAAGCCAAGACAATGTCACAAATATACTTTCTTCTATGTATATTCTCTTTCATTGTGTGTGTGTGTGTGTTTTTTTTTTTAATGCATTTTCGCACATGTAGAACTCGAACTTGCCATAATACTCGTCGCATATGTAAATATCGTTTATGAGCTTCGGATAGAAACGCAACAGTCGCTTTGCCAAATCGGCGTGAATGGCGGTGGCGTTTAACATGCACAAGTGCAGGATCGTCTCGCCGACTGCGCCTCTCTCGTTCAAATTCCAGCACACCAACCGATATCTGCTTTTGTCTGACAAGAAATTTTGATATTGATTAACGTTTTTTTTATATTTATCGCGAGATTTCGAGTCGTAACGTATAAATCGCTCTACCTATTTTATTCTCATCAACGTTTTCGTCGCCTATATCTTTGTCTATATCGTAATCCGCAGGATTTTCCATAGCTCTCAAGGGTGCTAACTATAAACGAGACGAGAAAAAAAAGAAAATTCAATAGAAAAGATCTGGGAAAAAAATCAAATTACGTGCGTACCATTTTGTGCCGCGGACGTTCTTTATTCCGCAAAAGAACCATTTTTTCTATGGGTATCCATTTACCCTCTCCCTTGTTGTAGAGATAAGGTTCGACTTTCGTTCTTATCGCGTGATCCAGCTCCGCGAATTGCTTGGTTTGCGTGGCTCTCTTCATCATGTCTACCAACAAGCCGCCACCTGCGATCGCAGAAATACATTAAAATCGAAGATAAATCTGATCGTTACGGTTAAAAAGTAACAGAACGAAATTTGAATTACATATCTGGGAAATTCCCAGATCGCACATCTGTTCCGGCAGATATGCCGATAGAAAGCGCAGACCGAAACGATCTATGTCATAGCTCTGTCATATTCCGCACGTAATTGTCGAGTGTGTTGCTTGCCCGAAGAGATTCGCGGTCGCGCGCACAAACGTCATCGCGCGATATAAAATTAAATCGCGGCGCGTGTAGCATATCTCCGTTGCGTCACGTATTGCTACAAGTATTTGGACCGTCTCGAGAGTACGTGCGCCGAGAAAACGGCCTGAGAACCGGTATATCGGGCATTAGCACTTCGGCCGCGCATTGGAATAGAGTCGGTGCGGTGACTCACGGACGAAATAATAATATGGGTATACGACGGCGCGGCGGAACAAGAGAAGCCGTCGAAAACGCGCGAGGCTCGTTTTCGATTAAAATTAATTCCGCGCGGCCGAATGACAGCATTCCTATTTTCGCGATTGAAAAGTGCGCGCTTCTCCCGCTTGCTGAAAACGAGCCGTCAGTCAGAAAGGCGATTCGCCAATTAAACTCGCAACTCGTGATGTCACAGCACGCAGATGTTGCGCTCGTTACGACACGGAGGAATATACGAGGCGCCGAAAATTGTCGGCGTCTAACTGGCGTTCTTTTTTTTTCCTCCGTTTTGTTGGAGAGAGTTTAGTTTTTTTTTTTTTTTTTTTTTTTTTTTTTTTTTTTTATTTGAGAAAAAATTGTAGTCTGTAAATTAATGGTGTAAAGGAACGTTATATTTAGTTGCGAGTATTTACGGGCGTATTTAGTTATGTAATGAAATTCATTATTACAAAATTTATTATTGAAATGTATTATTTGTTATTTACTTCATTATTTTTCGTTCCATTCAATTTCTCGTATATTTTCTTCTACTGTTTCTTTCCTTAATTTGAAAGGAAGAATTTATTTTTGATATATCCCCCGGAATGAAAAATACATTTAAAAAATGTAGCGAAACGCAACAGCAAACAAATGTTTTTAAGTTTAAAAAGTTGTTTTTTGTTTTTCTCTCTACTTTCGCAAAATTGCGGAAAGATCGATTCGAATTTCAGTTTTCCTGAACAAACGGGAGCTCTGACTCCGATGCGCGCTCTTACTTATTCATATTTATTAAGAAAATAAAAAGTACACAAATAGAAAGAGGGAGATATTTTGTTGGTATATGTGCCATGCAACGCCATCTTGTACTATCTGGCGCAACCATTGCACGCATCGTCGCAATTGCTGGCGCAAGTCTGGGAGAGAAGAGCGGGGTATTTCCATCGGAGAATTGCCATCGCCGTCGTTGTCAGTGGTTTGGACGTGACACGTGCAGTACAGCCACGGTTCAATGCAGGAATCATGACGCAGTGGAAGCAGGATACAATATTGAAATTGATCGGTGCGTATCGCGAGAGGAGATTTCTCTGGGACAAGACGGTTGTCGAGTATACCGACCGGAGCAAGAGATACAATGCGTGGAAAGAAATTGCAAACGAGGTGCGGTGTGATCAAGTGGTCAAGATATTATTTAATAATGTATACAGACTTTTATAAGTTGATTTATTTTTTGACGATTATTTTGTCTTATTTTAGTGATGTATATAAATCGAAAGAGATATTGAACTGATAAAAAATTAAAAATTATTTGCAACGTTATTATTTTTATAAAAAGAAAAAAGTTTTACGTATTTATGTCTATGTTAGAAATTAACGAAAGTGAATTGATATCTTTAAATCGACGTATTAATAATAAAAAAAAGCCGTTATAATGTTTTTTTTTTTTAGAGAAAAGAAAATTATAGTCTTCCTACGCGTATTTCATATTTCAAGGTTATAGTATATACGCGTGTGTGTATTATGCCAAGAATTACTCGAGTAGAGTAAAAAATATTTGCTTGCTCATATATACATGTACATATCTTAGGAAGCATATTGCGATAAACGCGATACGTCTCCAACACTTGCGCAAGTCGTTGCACAACAGCAACTCACGGCGGGCAAGCAAGCGCGGAAGCCTTTATAACGCCGGAAAGTAATCTCGGATAGAAAGGCCGTATTTTTGCGCAATAATCGCGTGAAGAAATTCACGATTTATTTATTTACAACCGTTGTATCGCGCAAAAAAAGTAATCCGGGTCGCGCTTCTCTCTGAAAAATTGCATTCAGGTCGGCTTCGACGTGATGACGGTCGAGCGGAAGCTGAAGAGCCTCAAGACTCACTTCATGTCGGTGCACAAGGCGTACGCGAAACGAAGGCTCAGGAGCGATCTGAATTCTGGAAGCGCCGCCGAAAAGCCGAAGTGGTTCGCTTACGAGGCACTGACTTTTCTGATTAAAGGATGCGCCTCGAGAGTCAATCGCGAGACGATCGTGGAAAGGGAGAGGCAGGTGCGCAAAGAACATATGATCCGCATTTGTCATTTGCGTATGTAATAAAGGCGTCGTCTGCGTTTAATTAATTTACCATGTACTGTTTTTTGTATTCTTTTTTTTTTTGTTTTTTTTAGAATTCCACACCTGCCTCTAATTGGAAGACGCAGGTACGTTATATATATTTTTTTTCGTGCGACATATTTCGTTTTAATATCGCGTGGTTAAAGAACCTCCTTTGGGTTCAAAAAAAAAAAAAAAAATCTCTTGTAGAACTCAACTTCTTGCGACGTCACGACTTTTTCTTCCGCGTTTTCAGGAGATTTCGACATGCCGGGACGAGTTTACGGTTTTTGCCGAGCACGTCGCTATTCGGCTGAAGAATATAAAGGACGTGCGTGCGAGACTCGTTGCGCAGCACCAGATAAACAACATCTTATTCGAGGCCGAAATGGGAAAGTATAACGCGCAGACCTCTTACAATTCGACGGCGAGCATCGAGCACTTGGACGAACCGTCAACGTCGAACGATGAGAAAGTGATAATAAATATTCCCCAAGCCGAATCCAATTTTTTCTCGCAAACATAATTGCTGTATAAAAATATTAATATTATTGTTTCTCTCTCTCTTTCTCGTTCTATTGGTCACATCGTAGTGCGATAAGTGATATGATAAGAACTTATTCTTATCGTAAGTAATAATACAAAGGCTGACAGAATGTTTTTTTTTTTTTACCATACAAAACGCGAAAACGTTCGGCAAGTTAACGAACACGCTAAAATATTGCTCAATCATTATGTTCTTGTGGTTTTTTCTTTTTGTTGGCGTGTCGTATTCGCTTCTTCGTCGTTGTTAGCCCGCGCGGAAGCCGCATCGCAGAGGTCAGATTTTCACAAGCCAACATGAGAACGTACACGCGTGCATCAGAAATTTGCGATGACGTTCGCGCGCTGTTTTTAGATTTCAGGTGTTTTATTGTTGGTTGCGAACTCAAATTAAAGTCTCGAATGTAAAAAAAAAAAAAAAAAATTGAAGTAACTATAAGTTGTTACCAGTAAAATTTTACTTAATAAAGTTTAAGTAATTAATATTAATTATTTAAAAGTGCGTATTTACTTGTGTACGTAAAGAACTGAATAAAATGTTAGACCGAGCTTCAAGTTTTACATTTTACACTTACCTTTCAGGTCGACTAATTTGTAAAGCATAATAGACGAGGTGTCCGTCTGTTTCTTTACGCCGCTTGTCACATTGCTTTCGGCATTACCCATGATTTTTTTTTTTTTCGTTCGAGCACCGTTTGAGAGAAAAGACTTTTGCGCTCTCGAACGCGAGAGTGAAGTACGCACAGCGCGCGACTATTATTCGCCGAATAAACACGTCTATTTGGTTGCCAGGATACCGCGGCCGATAATCGATTAAGCAAACACGCAGCTTTTGAGATTTGGGCTAAAAGTACCGATTGATTCAAAATTTGGATTGTATATTTGTGTTTTGTTTTTAATTATAAGTCATTGAAGCGATTTTTGATCATGAGAAAATAATATCGGACAGGAAGTTCGAGAAACGCAGAAAACCGCAGAGCGGTTCAAAAATTTGACGACAAAAGAGATTAATTTTGCCAAGCGAGATCTCGGTAAAGAAAATCCTGTTCCCTTGCGGATTAATAAGATATTCCATGTTATAGGATTCGCGCGGAGCTCCAATTATGGACTTGTAATTCCGTTTGACGTGGCTTTATCGCAACCGCAAGTTGTTGTGCCGAAAATTTATCGACCAAAGTAACTGATAATTTCCCAGGAGACGGGACTGTGATGTGTCCGAATTCTCGTTCACTTTTAGATAGATTTTTATTTTATTGAGCGATAGCACACTAACACGAATGTGCAACAATTAACGTTTTATCATTTCGCTTGTCGCGTTAAGTGTAACTTGCAAAATTATTCTAAGTAAGGCCTATCTGTTACATACACTCGCTTACTGTTCTCTAATAGAACGGTGCGAATTAAGGCCGACAGATTTATATAAGTCACGGTAAAGACCGTTTGTGTCGCGCAGGTCATTACAATTGTGATATATAATACTCTCGTATAATTGATCAATATCAAAGGCCGCGCAATGTTTGTTACCGCCACGCGCTGTGCGGAAAGTGTTACATCGTTCAAGCGTGTCTTATCACAACGGAGATTTCGATAACAATGTCGAATTAAATAACATATCGACAAGGAACAAAATTTAGTGATTTTATTTTAAAAGTGTTTTTATGTTATTCCAAATTTTTTTTTAAGAACAGTATTCTTTCGTTTGTTTGTGTAACTCTACGAGGCGATCGTCTTCAACGACTTCCAGCGTGTTCATTTCGACGGTGTGAACATTTTCGCGCATACCTAAGCAATGACCATGCTTTAATTTAGTCCCGAATGTTTTTAGATGGCAATGCTGCAATTGATCTTGCACGTTAAGCAAGGTTATAAATACCTACCTGTTTTATGACCGTAGCCGCATTTACACCGATACTGAGAACCCACTGTACGCGCGAGTCCGCCGCGTACAATGCCTTGATCTCGACCCGCGAGCAGGAAATTAGTTTCTATTATTGAGACGTCGCGCGACGGTCGAGGACGGTGGTTTACGAATAAATTCTATTACGAATGCCTCGCGATCGAGATTTCAATTTTAACACACAGCCACAGTAGAGTCTTGTATGTGAATCTTTATACGACGGATGAATAGTTTTTATTAAATACATTTTTTTTTTTTTTTTAATTTCTACACATAAAATTAAGTTTTTAATTTAATTTTGTGATTGTAAC
This sequence comes from Pseudomyrmex flavicornis, assembly GCA_014825475.1. Classification (NCBI taxonomy): domain Eukaryota; kingdom Metazoa; phylum Arthropoda; class Insecta; order Hymenoptera; family Formicidae; genus Pseudomyrmex; species Pseudomyrmex flavicornis. Next base: position 8,817 of record QVNW01004576.1, read on the forward strand.
GGAATATTGTTAAAGAAAATAAAAGTGAAACGTCGAAAAAAAAAGCGACCGCAGAACTCCCGATCTGCGAAAGGCCCCGGAGGGATTCGAACCCTCGATCTCCTGTTTACTAGACAGGCGCTTTAACCAACTAAGCCACGGCGCCGAGACACGAGACATCCCCTAAGTACGAGATATGAACGATAGCATGAGCGATGGTAAATTATTGAAATATAAAATTTTTTAACTAAACAAATGGTAAGAATTTGTTGTAGAAGGTGTTACGTAAAATTTTCAATAATGCTTACTGATAGTTTAACGTCCGTCAACTTATTTAATCGTGCAATCAAGTGAAAGATATATATGATATATCAGAATATGCGGAGGTAAAATATAAATAATCCTTTCGATAAAAACGTTTCTCTCTTTTCGCGATGACAAGCGCAGCTACCTACGTACTATATATTACATTCACGAAAAGTTATGAATATCTACTTAAAAGCGATCTGTTCTTTTTTTTTTTCTCCTTCTCCTTTCCTTTTTCTCGTGCATGCGACCCACATTTTCAGGCGTTAAATTAACATGCAGCGCGAAGAAGAAAAAAAGCGAGCGATCTATTTGTGAGATCGACATGCGCGTATGCGCGAACACTTCTTCGGAACGAGGTGTAACGTAATCAAAGTGAAATATTGGTACGCACGTTAACTAAACGATCTCTTGAAAGGAAATGAGAACTTGAAGTCGCACATTTGAACTCGACAAAATAGAAATGTATGCGCCGTAGAGAAAAATTATTCGTTTCCAGGAATTAAAATTGTATCGCAACGTCACGTGCGCATGAGTGACATTTTTTCTCTGCTACTCGACAAAACGATTTTAATAAAAAAAATAATAATAATTGAATAATTTATTTTACGACACACATAGTGTCACTTCATGCAATTATTGTATTTTTCTTTTCTGTGTTTTTTTCAATTTTATTTGTACGATCGACAATTTATTGTGACACCAAGTTGTTACAAAGAATATATTTATATTTTTTATACTCTTTAATGTTGCAAAAAGGTTTTGCAATTGTCAATTGCATTCCATTACATAAATTAAAAAAAAAAAAAAAAAACAAACAAAATGCATATACATTATTTGAACGTGTAGCGCACAGCGCTTCACTGTGTTACAAGCTAATCGAACATACAAACGAGATAAGATTAGAATGACAAAAGTCACATAGAATAGAAAAAAAGCTCTTGATGTTTAATAATAATTAATCGTCGCGGCACTGCCTGAATCGGAATTTCCGTCAGCGTTTTTCTCGACGATCTTTGCGCATCGGATTCGCAGAGAGAAGACTTCGTTGACGCAATCTTATCTCGCGATTTTATCTCGTTACGCAATTAGTCGGTACAAGAGGTCGACGTACATTACAAGCTAATGTACGTTACCAGTCGAAGCGGAAAAAATCGTTAATTGTGTAAGACCGATATTGAGAACAATGATGTTATAACATCGGTGTTTGTTTTCGCACGAATAATTATTCGATTAATCTAACGGGATAATCAGCGTGACTCGATTATTGACAAAATAAACAATTACGCGTGCTTTATATAAATTTTCGAAAGGAGCACGGTGTTCCCGTTTAAATACTTCTTAAGAGAAAGTCTTATCAAGCAGTGGCTCGTTGGTCTAGGGGTATGATTCTCGCTTAGGGTGCGAGAGGTCCCGGGTTCAAATCCCGGACGAGCCCTTTTTTTTTTTTTTTTTTTTTAATGCGAATTATTGTTTAACATTTTTCACAGTAACAATACGCTATTTAAAACAATTGATTTTTGTTATTTCGTTTGTATATGTTTTTATATTGCGCGCCGAACATATACAGCCGTATATATTGTATACTGATGTAATCAATATATATATATATATATATATATATATATGCATATAATACGCAATGAGTGCTATAAAAAAACCTGCGATAATGTAAATGTGTTTACTACGCATCACGCGAATGATGATAACAAATTTTTACTCGCAAAATTATTGAGATTATGAAATATCAACCGGGAATTAAGTTTCACTGCGCGTCTCTCGTCAAATTACATCATTGCCCATCGCCTCGGGACAATTTCCATAGATTATCATCTTCCTTCTTCCATCCAATGTCGTTCCGAAATGAACAATGAATAATTAGAGACGGAATACTCAGTCGTTATAAATAACTTCGCGCGCATATCGCACTTTAATCGCACTTTAATTCGCGCGATCGCGCGACTCATTATCCTGCACCCGTCTGATAGATTTCTATAATGCGTGTGACTTATCTCTTGTTTTTATCGCAATTTTGCAAATGATTAATCTCCTTCTCGAAGGAATGCGGATGGCGCGTACATGCGCTGAGAATCTACCGTTCGACTTTTATTGCAATTCGATTTGCGCGTTTGGTCGATCGATTTTTTTTTATGCGAACGCTCGCTGACTCGGCATTCTCGGATAAATTCATCGCAATTAAATCCCCTCCCCCCCGAGCGTGTTCATTATCCGACCGGGGTTATCGCAATCATTTGTCGATGTGACAACCGTACAAATTCGACAAGCGCAATAGTGTTATTTTACATATCGCGCGTTAAGACACGTTTTTTTATAGAAAACTTTTTTTACGCTAAACAAAAAAAAAAAAATCTCTATATAACAAAAAATAAAACAGCTATTATCATCACTGATTGATGTTGACACATGCCGCTAATGCGAAACAGCTGTGTGTGCATGCGTTCGAAAAACTCAACGCCACACGCCCGTTTTTTTTCTCGCTCTCAACTATTTTCCATTATCGAAGAGATTCGAGCTTTTGTTCTTGCGACGCGTTTGTGGTTTCTTTTCCGCGGAAACCGCCGTCTTAACCGGCGTCGTAAGTTTCGGCTCGCGAGTTTATTCTCTCGGAATAATCACATCACGCGGGCTTTGCGCGCGTCACGGCAATGACGAATTTCTGAGGAAGTGCTCGAGATCCGGTGAACAAAATAAAGACCGCAATAATGGATTTCGGCACGCGTTTCCTTGTCGTCGTCGTCAATTCGTCTCACGTTCCAGATTCGTCACACACACACACACACCACCGATACAGAGAGACCAGTTGACTTCAAGGCTCAAGCACGCTCGCCGTAAGTGAGTACTTCTAATCACACAGAGATCTTTTATCGTTTTAATACAACACACGTCTCAAATGAGATTAGTCGCGCGAGATAGAAATAAGGAGCCGGGTTATCGATACGCCTTCGGCACAGAAGTGTCCGATAGGGAGTATCGATAGGACTGTCTTGGTGGCTCTAGAAATAGGTTTTTCATCCGGGATTCCGCTTCGAGAGGATTTAAAAAGAAGCTTGGATCCAAAACTCTTTACATCTTCAAAATAAAATATGTTCACCGTTAATGTATTAATTTAGAAAAATATTAGGTATATATATATATTTTTTTTTATTTTATCGATCTTCGTGGAAACCTGACAAGAACAGAGAAGCCGGTGGCCGTAAAAAGGTGAAGGTAATAATAATCCAGATTTAAAATTAAGTTTGCTTTGTCGCAGAGATCGCACAGAGATCCGCAATGATCGCGCGCTCATTTCCCACAATTCGCGCATTCCGCGGATTCACCTTTCCGCCTCCGGTATATCCGTCATCGTAGCGCCTTCGTCATCTCCGTCTGCGATGACGGGGAATGACGACGGAAGACGCGGCGAGGAGAGATCCTCGGTGGGATGGTGCGGACCATGCACGGCCGGCGATCTATCGTCTCTCGCATGGCGCTCGGCCGTGCTGCTCTGCTGCTCTCCGCTCCTCGTGGCAGTTCGAACCGAATTGTGATACCGAGACTTAGTTTAGCTTGCGTTTACCTCTCGTCTCTCGCGGGTCAGTTAGGCTCGCGCTTTCGAGCCGCCAGCACCGGCTGTGTTTTTCTCCCTCCTCTCCGGTGATCCTTCCCGATCGCGATCGATCGGTGGCGATTCATCGATACATCTTCGACCGCCTTATTTTCGCGTATTTTTTTTTTTTTTTCCGACTTCTTCGGTCTTTCTTCTTCTTCGGTGCGGATCGTTCCCGACCGCGCGAGGCACATGCGAACCGACGCTCGTCGAAGAAGATAGTCCTCGGACCAGACTGAATCTCGCCGTTTTCGAGTAAGTGGTGCAATATACATAGCTAAGTAACATGATGTGTGTGTGTAATATTATATATGTATATTGTTAAGAACGTAAATTGCGCGCGCACGTCGATTTTTTTATCGATCTCGAGAGTGGATTGTGAGACAGATCGAATTTGTTGAACCCTATGCGAGTAACTGTCAACTTTTGTGCGATTTGCATAGAGAACAACTACTCTCAATTACATGTTAGTAGAACTGTGTTGAAATTATGTTTGAACGTGTGCGAAGTTCGAACAGTATTTTCGCTCACGTTCGTAACTACAAAACACAGCTGATCGACTTCTCAATCAGACGACGAATCGGTAACGAGTGAGTTTCTGTCAAGACGGAAAAAAAGAAAAAAGAGTATCTCGCTTCAATTGGAAGCGATTGAAACGAGTTAACTTGTTAATATTTATCTCATTCTCGTTGTTGCATTTTGTTCACGATCGTCAACGCGATCTCTCTTTCGCGTGACTAATTATAATAACAAGTTGAATTCAAGTCTGTTATCAAGTCGTTATCAGACACTGACATCATCGCGAATAAATTAAACGATAGAAGTGTAAACGAGCGCGAATAAAACGTTTATTTTTTTCCCGTTTATTATTCTATTCTGGTCTTGAAAAGAAATTCTTCACACAAAAGTAGAGACAATTGCGTCCGCACGTGCGCGATTTGACCGCATTCTGGAGAAGATATTTTTTGTTTTATCACTGAAAATAATAGTCGCGATAAAATGTCACCTCTTAGCGGTTTGCTGTATGATAAATTCTTGGTTCTCTTTAATTTCTTTCTTCTGCCGTTAATTGTGTTATCTCAAAATAAAACGCAATCGCGATACTGAGAGATAAATTTTAGTGAAGAAATTTGAAGAATTTGGCTCAAACATTTCAATATTATATATATGTGTGTGTGTGTCGTTAATTAAAGTGACAATTTCGTCAAAGAGATTATTTGGTTCGAACAATATTTCTCTTACATATGAGTTATCGGATAATTTATTTTAATCGACAGTCTCAGCGTGCTCCACTTTTTCAGTTCAAACACACAGAAATTTGATATTCCGGGCGCGTGTTCCCGGAATCGTTTGATCTTAATGATGAAGTCAGCGACGAAGGAAAAAAATATACGGACTGTTACAGTTTTTGTACGACACGAATGTTACGTCTCGCAAATTTCGACAAATGCGACGTTAATATATATAATCGACACTGATGTCACGACCTATTGCTGCTGAAAATACTGCTGCGATTAAATAGCGATTTGTCTGTCTCGTTTATTACACGCGAAATTATGTCAATGTAGTCAGATTCAGAAGCGAGATACATTTCATCGAACTGCGACGGTCACGATCGACGAGGTCGACGCGAGTAGAAAGCAAACAGATTAAATTCGCGTGGTTTATTTCTTTTTTTTTTTTTTTTTTTTTTGCGTTTTTTTCTTTTTCACCATACGCAGATCTGGCTGCGCGCTTTTTCGAGAGAAGGAAGTCTCATCAAGTCTCGCACTCTTAGCATAATACGAGAGTCCCTCTCACCGGACGGATTCTACACACATCCGTTCGCGCCAACGTCGAGCAATTCATATCACTTGTAATTTTATGCCACTGATATCGTGCGACGATTAAGAAGACGAGCGCGGGAACGTGTATCACTTGGCGAGAGATAAGAGTGTGCGTGAAAGAAGGACAAAAATTAGCGAGCGACCAAAAATCGTCGTCTCGCTCCGAAATGTCATTGAGTTTGCGCGTGCGTTCGCATCGCGCGCGCAAAACTCCTCTTCGCCACGGCGAAGAAGAGACAGCCTTGCCGCCGTATACGCGCCGCGATTGTTCGCGTATGGTAATTTTGCAACTTTCATCGTGGCGGCGTAACGCATAGTAAATTAATAGCGCTCGCTTCTTCGTATCTATGAGCGAGATGGATACGGCCGGCTTTGCGAAGTCCGTAAGTTACGCCGCCGTTGACAAGGTTGCGACGAACGTGTCGATGTGTCCCCGCGAGAAATCGCCGGCATTAAAATTCTCTCTCTCTCTCTCTCTCTCTCGGCTGAATTCGTGCCGCACACTTGAAAAATTTTTGAAAGAAATAAATCGAGATTATTCGCGCGTTTTCGAGATTTCTTGTTTTTTTTCTTCTTCTACGTATATTGTTTCTTTGTCACTTTGCGAAAACGAACGTCATAATTGTTACATAAATATTGCTCATTTGCATCGTAACTGCGTCATATCAAGAGATTTTATTCAATGTGTGCTCTATGAATATATTTCTTGAAGTAGGGTGTGGTGTAACATTCCGGTTTTCTCTCTTCGATCTTAAAAAACAATCTTTAACTGGAAGAAAATTTTCCGAAGCTCACGCGCCAACATGAAGGGAATATATAGCAGAGCAATTTCAATTGCGATGAGTTTTGCGCATGCTAATTACTTCAGCAAATAAATCTCTTCTCCCTTATGGGAGAAGAGCGCAATATATGAAATATATTTTGAGAATATATTTAGTTTTAAAGAATCACATTTTTTTGGGCTCGATCTCGTTTCTTATCTCCTGCACTTGATGGAATGTCACCTTGGCGAAATGGAGCGTATCACACGAGTACGTGTTCTTCGAAGCTCCTACCCTTTTACGTCCATTTTTTCTCGCGCGGTGCGAGAAATGTTTTTAATAAAAATACTAAACAAATTTATCTTACAAAAAAATATGTAAAATATTTTAATTGAAGTTAGTTTACCTTGTTTCTTAAGACGCGCGCGCGCGCTTTGTCTTTTTTAAGGAAAACGTCTCTCTATTTCCAGAGAAACGATTCTCCCGAAACAAATGACTCATGTACAATTTGTTAGTTGTGTATCTTTTGATGCTGACATTGCGTACGTCGTTGCAGTCAAAGAGTGGTCGGGCGGCCGGAATTTACGGACGCAATTCAAAGTTCTACGGGTACCACGCGGTTGCATCATCAAAACAAAACGGCGACGACTCGAAGAAATCTCATCCGACAACTCTGTGTGTTCTAATTCGAGCGATCGTATTAATAATCTTTCTGTCCGCGCGACGTGCGTCGCGACAAAAAGTAAACACCTTTTGATGAACGAGCGGTGTAAGTGAGAGTAAATAAATCCCTGGCGTTAATCCCTCCCGTTAATGAAACGATCTTTACGAACGAACAAAATGTGGGTCGGTCTTTCTTTTTCTCCCTTCTCGGTTTTTAAGGAAACTGCGAAGTACAATTAACTATCGCGAGACGCTCAACCGAGAACGTCGTCGTGACAATCTGACAGTTTGGACGCCGAGATTAATCGCGACGTCGATCTGAGATTTCTCATCGTCGTCAACCGTGTTGGTCGAGATTTTGTACGGTACCCGTGTAAAAGTCGGCCTTATATAGACCGTGACGTAATTCGCAAAAAGGGATGATTCCTCAGATAAAAACGCCGAGTCGAGAAACGTCGCGAAGAAAGTTCAGTATTTTACCTTTTTTGGTTACGAATCTCGCATTTTTGCGGAAAATACTTAAAAGGAGATGGAAGGGGTTACTAAAAAGTGACCATCAAATATATTTCTATTGTTTTTCGTAGAAATACTTTTTACAGCGCGCAAAAAGATCGATGCGCGACATGAAGGTGACGTCGCGCTAAATAAGTTTCGATCCGAAACGCGCTAAACGCGCTCGTTAATCGACGAAAATCTAATTACGCACGGAATGTGCGACATACATACGTCAGTTTCGTAATCACGGGCGCATATGTGCGACACGACGTAACTCTCCACGTGACGAGAAAAACCGCCGCGCGCACATGTATTTCACTTCCCGAGATCGCGATTCACCGGCGGCGCTCTGTCGAATGTGTTTGCTATTTCCCCGATAATCATCAGCTGGCACGCATATATACGAGAGCTTTAACGATTGTCCCGCGAACAATAATTGAACTATCATCGTGAGTTTTTTTTATTATCGCAATCACGAGAATGTAATAATCCGTTACGAGCTAATGAAGTTTCCGTGTCGTGGAAATTAATCGATTGACGCATTTAAATGGGAAATTTTGTTCTCAGATAGCGTTACGTGACAATCTCGGCACGCGGGGAGATATATCCCTTGCCTGCGATGAGACTTGAGTAATGACAAAGTGTACAGGCGCTGAATATTGTCATCGCTATATTTACTTGCTGCGTGTGTGCGTAACGTTGGCAGTTAATTGTCAATCGCGATGCGCGTTTCAAATCTTTTTAAATTACTTTGCAAGTTTGAAATAAATAAGATCAACAAGAGCTCTGTCGAAGAGAAATAAATAAAATTTATTTATTTGTATTATTTATTTATTTTTTATATTTTTTTGTATTCGGATATTGTAAGAGAGAGAGAGAGAGAGAGAGAGAAAGAGATAATAAAAACCTACTTTAGCAGCCTATCAGCACTTGCGAGGATTAACATTCGATAGAGTTGAAATGCTTATCTATATAGGGTAGTCATTATCATCGTAAACGCGCGCGTTACCGCGCGAAATCGACGCGCATTATACTTTATTTCTCGGATATTAACCGAACGCGCGTTATATCGCAGCGTATATGCCGTTATCACACAGGCGCGCCGCCATTGAACGGCTGTTAAGAAACGTTCGGCTATTAGTCGCGTCCAATAAATCAGTTTGCGACGTTAAATAAGTGCGAGGCGCGTGTGAGTTCGACGCGTTAATAAAACTGCCTCTCCTTAAAGAGATCCTCCTCCCTCGAGACTTAACAGACATTCCTCTCTCAAATGTCGTAAATATTCCGAATGTATCAATACCCGTCGGCGTAAACGTCAGTAATACGCGAGTACGCAAAATGAAATGTGTTACACACGTGAAGAATAAAATCGCGAAAATCAATATCGTCGAATTATATTGTTTGCGCAAACGAGAAGAGAAGTGGCAAAACGCAACTAAGCCCAAACTTCCCGTCATATAAATGCCACCAACTTCTCCCCCCCCCCCCCCTCTATAATACCTCGGAATTTAGGGCAACGATGCGCATCCATCCGGTGGAGAGAGCCACCGGAATGAATATGACGTGCGCGTTTATTTTTAGTATTAACAAAATTTGTAGGATCGCACGCGCGTAAGTAAACACTTAAAACAAATAAAAGCGGAGGAAAAACTGAAAATATGCTAAAAAAAAAGAAAAAAAAAAGGAGAACGAGAGTGAAAAGCAATCCAAGGTCGTTTGCGTCAAATTTAAAAAAACGTGAGCAAATACGTGCGTATTTTTAGCCGATCATCAATTAACGCGAACTTTTTTTAACTTTGGGATGAAAACAAAATACGACAAAATATAAATAATATGCGATACAATTTGATGTAACAATACAAGAATGTAGTTTTTGAAAAATATGTTTGTTTTTTTTTTTTAAAGCGATAGTTTGCTGAAGTGATTTAGCGCGGGACGTTGCAATCGCGATAAAAAAAAAAAAAAAAAAAAAAAAATTACGGCGCAATAAAAATTCCTGTATACTAATCATAGTTGCGTGGAGCGAAAGCAATCTTCGCGCGCAATTCGCGTCCGGTCCCGCGTGTGACATTTATTGCACGTCGTTTCTCGTTTGACTCTAACGGCAAGTAGCCGTAAATCGGCTGGCACGTGTCTCGATGTTGACGCAAGAAGAGCTTTTCGAGAGCGATCGCTCGTCTTGACACACGCCGGGAAATCTCGCTATTTGAGAACGATGACCATATTCGCGTGGGTTGAAAGCTCTCGTCGTGAAGAAACGCGGCTTCTTTAACGAAACCGTTATGTGTATGTTGCGAGAGGCCAATAATAGCGTGTATGTTCCGTTGGCAATAATTGCTCCGTCGGCCTATAAATCGGGAACCCGAGACAGTTCGCTCCGCGGAGCTAACATAAGATGAGTTGTAAATTTTATTCGCTCTTGAAAAGAGCGAGTGGAAAAGAGAGATCTATCTTCTCCAGGGAGAAGAAAAAAAATGTTTTAAATCCTCGCGAACGCAAAAAAAAAAAAAAAAAAAAACATGTTCTCGACAACCTCCCCGGATTCTGCTTGTTTTCTGGAGTCGATTTCCGTCTAACGGTACAAGTAAGAGAGGTGTGTTTCGCGCATACATACGTATAAGCTTGCCGAAAAACAAACGGATCACGCGAATCCCTCGCGCGCGCGTGAGGATTTTTAAATGCGCGTCCCGATACGTTCTCTCCCCGGCTGCGCGCTTTTCGTGCGGCTCATAAAAATAAGCAGAAGCAGAATATAAAGCAGGAGAGGCTCCCGTACAACGTGTACCTGTTTATTTTTCCGATATATCCGGCGACGGAATGTTCCGATCGCATTCAGAAATACCTAAGCAAAGCGCGCGTACAAGGTTTGCTCGCCTCATTCTCGACCGACTTCCTCTCAAAAACGTATTCCCTCTCTGCAATCTCCGGAAATAGACATGCATCAGACATAGCATAAACAATAATAATAATAATAAAAAAGAAAACAGTTTACAGGTTGCTCGCAGAATCGAAAGCAAAGGTAGAGAACTCTCGTAGTTTTCCTTAAAAAAAAAAAAAAAGTAAAAAATTAAATTAAAATAACTAGGTTATTAGTAGATTCTTTGGCAGCGAGTTAATTCTGCAAAAGTTTACGCGTTGATGATCGATACACACGTACATAATATAATCTAGCGTGGTTACGTGTTGACGCGGCGTACATTGATATCGCGTTATGTCATAAAGTTTAAGCGACGCTGCTTGATAGTCAGACTGCTGCCAGAGAGATTACGAGAACGCGCGACTTATGAATATATGCAAGTGTCGTCCGGCTTGTTTAGCGCAGAGACGCGCGCTCGCTTATATCATGAATTTCGTACGAATTTTGGAAGAAATCTTCACAGCCCGACGTAACGTCACGTCGCGAAATCTAAGAGAACGACAACTTGTAAAAGAACTTGCGAAACAAGTAAAACGAAATTGAAGAAAGAAGCAAATAAATAACTGTTGCGAAATAAATTCTCCGTAACGCGTTACGGAAGTTTCGACAGTGAGAGGACTAGAAACTGGGACTGTTGTTTGAAACTGAATCAACTGAAATCTGCAAAATTTGGTCAGAAGAAATCCGACGGTGAACGGCGTCAGACCTTTCTTTCCAGGGAAAGGGAGGAACCTCCAGAGGCGAGCTGGTGATTCGAAGGACAATCGACTGACGCGATTGTCGCGAGTATAAACGTGAACGAATAACACGAACGTTGTGTCACTCGAACGTGACACATCATAGAGTCACTACGATGACGGTTTTTATACGCCCTCCGTATGTCGCGGAAAAAAAATTCGAAGTGTCATCCTTGATGACAGGACGTTCTTCACACGACTCGAAGGAAACGACGATTGGTGTGACGCGCCGCGATTACATTAATTCACTTTCTTGTTCGATGGGCGCGGGCGGTGGTTGAGGAGCAACTAGGTTGACGCGATGTCCGTGGAATTTAATCTACAATTATGATATTAAAAGGCCTCTGGCTTTAATGAGGGACGCGCGTTGCATTTAATCACAGCCGTGCGTTACTTGGACCGCGGCACGTTCGCTGTATCGTTCGCTGAGTTTCATCGTTGCGTCGGAATCGATCGCGGAAAGACACGCGGAGTTTCGAAAATGCGAGAGGAGCGATTGCTATAAATAAAGATTTTTGCGGGAAACTAACGCAAAAGCGAAGAAAAACAAAAAGCAGATCTGTTTTTCGTGGTCGTGATTGTGGGAGGATTTTATTCGTCGTAAAAATAAAACCGAAGTTTCAGTTACTTTATACGAGAGATCAAATACCACTGTTGTCAAATGTATGTACGCAATAATTTCACACAGAAATGATTTTTTTCTAATTAGATAAAAATGTCGTACGGCACCCTTCTTCTCTGAATTCGATTGTTTATCGAAAAGTCGGTCACAAGCACTAAAGGCGATAAAGGTTGCATAGCTATCCGTTGACAGTGTGTATTCATTGAGTAATCTTGGTCCCTGACGTCACGCTCTCGCGCAAATATATCCAATCGATACATAAGTCACTTCGTGACGTGTAGTAGCGATGCAATCTCGCGCTTTTGACGCAAAAGATTTTCGTGATGATCAATAAGCCACCGTCAATGTGCCGCCAATCTGGCAACTATTTTTTCAATCGATAAGCGACTATATAATTTTCAACGCTTTACGCGTTAATTTCACATGTGCGTTAATTACTTATTAAAACGTTTTCATTACGAAATAGAAAAAACATAATTACGTAAATGCAAAAACAACGCGCGTTGAGATAATGTTGCGGTTTCAATGTCGCATTATATGGACACGAAGGAGGAAAGACTCGCGCCGATAAATAACGTCTCTACACGGATACATCTCATCTGTCCGTAGGTGGAAAGGATCAAATTGCGGCTACTGCTTGAACTTACTCTTAATAGAACTAAACGGGTCAAGAGTACTTTGTCAGGCGGTAATCGACGCTGATAACCGACGCGTTGCGGTTTTCGCGTTACGCAAATCGCGTTTGTTCAGTCGCTTGTCACATATCCGCTGATTTTCGCGCGTGTCGAATTTCAAATTGAACGATAATAAAATTAAATGTAAAAAAAGATATTGCGATTGACCGATCGACGATGACGCTAGTACATTGATTAAAAGCACATTCATTATCGGTTGTTAATTAATTATCGGTTTCTGATTAAAAATTAAAATATGTAAAAAAATGTTTGTCGTATCGATTAATCTCACAGAGTGTTCGAGATAAGACGCACGAGAGATTATCAGAATGCGATCTCCCTTCTTTTACTGGCCGACCCGACCCCTGGCAGAGAATTTATGGGACCACCGAAGAAAGGAGGCGGCTAAAAATACACAATCTGCGATCCCTGCGATGAAGGGACTTTAAATTGACTTTACTTTTTCAAGGCTAGCTTTAGAGTAGGCTCGTTGATTTCGTCGAAAGCCCTAGAACGTAACCTTGGTAACCTTAGAAATATACTCCCCTGGAGTCCCGCCAGTTTCTGAACCAGCTGCTTAAGCGACGCGAACCAGCCGCTCTCTGTTAACTTTCTCCGTATTGGAATGCATTAAAATTCCGTTCAGAGACTCATCGTTCTTCTCTAAGTCGCGCGATCGTTCGGCTTGTGCATTCTGCGCGCACAAGAAAAATCGCAACGGAACTTCCCTCGGGCCTTTATCGGCGCGAGATCCGAAATCGCGATGAGAGAAGCGACTATATAGCGGGAAAATGTTTTCGCGCGCTGTTTCACAAAGCCGCGATGACGATGCCAAGCGTGTCGCGTTATTCCGCGATCGCGATGCATGCCGCACACGGACGCGATGACTCGACTCGCTGACTGATATCGCGAGATACATCAAACTTCGCGCGATGATGTAACTTTGGACCAAGTCCAGGAACCGTTCGCGTGTTGGTTAGCTCGAACGGATGAAAGCGCACGCACGAAGTCCCGCTTTGACGATTGATCGCCGAAACGCTCGTAATTCGCTACTCTCCTCCATCTTCTGATTCCCAGATAACCGATCGGTTTTCCTCGTATCGCTTTATCGCGCGAATGACACATCGAGCAAATTCGCGTCTGAATGAACGCCACGTTTCGATAACGGCGCAGAAATCTGAATTTTATTTTATTTTTTTTTTTTACACTGTATTTACGATTTTTTTTTTTTTTTTTTTTTTTTTGTACGCGCGCAGAAAGAATTTACAGACGCAAAGTTCTCCTTCTCTTAATTCATTTCTTTCTTAATTTCTCCTGTGTGTCATTTTTGAGATGTATTCACGAGCTCGCCCTTTATTAAAACTAGGACGCTGATGTCACAGTTCCCCCGCGTATTTCTCTCATTAAACGCGACGATTCTCGCAGACAGACTCTTAACGTAAATTTTACGACTTTTCGTTTGCTCCTGCCATCGCGCTAATTACAATTATTTTGCCA
>QVNW01004580.1:0-13013 GCA_014825475.1 Pseudomyrmex flavicornis
ACCAGAATGGATATATAATTCAATATATAATTCAATAAAATATTTATTCACTATAAGAAAATCGTCTTTCATTTTCATAAAAAAAAAAACGAAATTACTTTCCGAACAACCCAATAAAAGGTATGATAAAAGGTATAAAGAGTTTGAAGATAGGAAAATCTAAATGATAGATAGAAAGTTTAAAGAGAAATAAGTCAGGAGATCAAGTGAGAGCCCTGGTGAGAATAAGATGTGGGAACATAGAAAGTTTGATGAAAAAAGATAAGAAAAAGTATATATTTTGTGATACTAGTTCAGGATAAGTTTAGTTACTGCATGAGTAATTGTGATGTGAAAAATTGGTTTAAGGATTTAAGGAAAAACACGAAGAAAAGGTTGGATAGAATCTGGAATGATGAATTAAAGAGAGAAAAAGGTGCCGCTTTAGAAAGGTTATGGAAAGAAAATGAAAGATTAAGAGCGAGAAACTGTACAAATAGAAGCTAGTCAAATTGTAGCAGATTAAGCTTAGATTTAGGTAATTTAATATAGATATATACTAGAATAAGTTCCAACAGTTAATGTATAAGTTGGTGTGGATGGATGAGTAAGTCTAGGTGTTATGTAAACAAAGTTCCCTTCTTAGCCTAGCTAAAGTGAATAAATAATATAATACATCCAGATGCATTATATTTAATCTTCTCTGAGCTGCTAATGCAAACAAGTATAGAGCTACATTTTGTCACATGTGCGAACGTTTTCTCATAACAATTTTGGTTTGATTCATCTTTGTATTACTAAACGCGCTTTGAATCTAAATTTTTTATTTTTCGCTCTTTTTCGTCTAAAAATCTATTTTTTATTTAAAAGTGTCATCTTATCTGGTTTGTCTACAATTTTCTATGTGTTGTTTTTTTAAAATGATTTTAGTTCTCGATCTATGGCTTGCTTCCATTGTTCTCTTTCTTGACTTTTAAGTACTTCATCAACTGTAATTGGATCCTTATTATCTTCTTCAATCGTTAAATATGAAACATCCTTCTCTCATTATAAGTTTAAATTTTTTATTTGATCTTCTAACACCTGTCTCATTTGTTGTGTTTATTGTTTCTGGTTGAATCATTCTATCAAATAATTCGTGGGATTCATCATCATCGTCATTCTCAGAATCTTTCTCTTCTCTGGGTTCTTCCTTTTAGTGAATCCGTCGATCGATTTATTACATCTTCTTTATTTGTTTCATCCAATGTTATAATTGTTTGTAAATAGTTTAACTTTCTGGCTCGATAAAATCAAAATGAAACGGAAAACCAGAGAATCAAAACCAGGGTGAAAGTAGACAGAACAACAGAACGCAGCTTACTATGGGACATTTCGATCAAATTTATTGTTGATCATCTTCAGCATATTGTATCAAATAAAAAATAATAAAAATACAATAAAAAATAAAAATATACAATAAAAAATAAAAATATACATTAAAAGAATTGGAATACATCTGGTGAACAGAAAGATATAAAAATATATACAAGTATAAACAATCTAGTACACACCTAATATGACGAGTCACCCCAAAGAACCGCCAATGTGAGTAGGCAAATACAGCCAGTAACACTCAACCGATAACATGGACATATATATAAATTTGACTTTTTTGACTTCTTGAAATTTTATTCTTTTGACTCTTTGTGTTTTATAATATTTTATGGACTTATTTTTAATCGACTTTCTTTTTTCTACATTAATTTATACACACAAGAACAGTATATCTATACATCAAAGGTCTATGATAAATAATTAAATTAATGTAGAAAAAAGAAAGTCGATTAAAAATATCCATAAAATATAATCCATAAAATATTATATAACACAAGGAGTCAAAAGAATAAAATTTCAAAAAGTCAAAACAGTCAAAATTATATGCATAAAGTCAATAATAAAAATAATAAAACTTACTTTTAACTGTAAGATTAAAACCGTATTGAAACCGCTACTAACATCGCCTCATACGGGAGGATCCTGATAACACAGATTTTTTTGGCGCAGATCGACGGTTGCACAGATCCCGTTTGCATAGGATTCCGTTTGCACAAACATTTTTACGCAGATCCCGCTTGCTCATAGTCGTCATTGCACAGATGACATAGTTGACTAAGATTTTATTTGTCCAGAGTGACTATTGCACAGAAATCTTATTGCACAGATTCCGTTTACACATAAACTACATTGCAGATCCCGATTGTCTAGAATCTTGTTTGCACAAACGGTCTTTATGTGATAGCTACTTAATACTTTTTTATTAAGTGTACGACAAAGTACTTTTCAAACTCTTTAAAATATCTTAATAATCACTTCCGGAACATATTTTATCAACTACAAGGCTGCGTTTGACACGTAGAACAACGCAAATCAGAGTTTAAATCATTACATAAATTACTCGATATTTTATCTGAACAATCTTAAAGAGCAACAAAGACAGACTGATGCTTAAAATGCGTAAGCATTCACAACGGACGCATCCATTGTAGGGATACAAAATTAGAGGTAGATTAAGTTTTTGTGAGGGGCAATGCAGGAAGGGCGCAGCTTATAAGCTACACGCTTATAACACAAACAAAAAGAACATGAAAAAATTAATCTTGTTTTAATATTTTTAAGGGTGCAAGAGAAGAGGCTGCTCTTACAAAAAAGAACTACTGTCGATTACATATGAATAAAATCAATAATATAAATATTACTGACAATCACACAAAAATATTATTGGATATTACAGGAATCACTGAGAATATTACTGGCAATTACACAGAATGCCAGTAATTCTTTCGTACCACTGCCGCAATATATTACTGCCATGTACATGGTGTCGAAAAACAAATGTCATCAATCATTTAAGAAATTTGTTTTGTTCATAACTTTTTAATGAACAATGAACGACGGCTAATCTCTTATGAAAAAGAACTGCCGATTATATATAAATAAAGTAATATAAATATTACTGACACTCAAGAATATTATTAGGTATCACAGAAATCACTGAGAATATTACTGGCAATTACACAGAATGCCAATAATTCTTTTGTATCACTGCCAGTAGTTCTTTTATAAGAGAATCCACTTCGAAACTACTCAGGAGAGTACAAGATCTGTACAACAATCATTATGAATATACGCAATATGATTTCTGTGCAAACAGGATTCTGGACAATCGTGATCTTTGCAATGTTTATAACAATATGTTATGTAAACAGAATCTGTGCAATAAGATTTCTGTGCAATAGTTACTCTGGACAAATAAAATCTTAGTCAACTACGTCATCTGTGCAATGACGACTATGGGCAATCGGAATCTGCGCAAAAATGTTTTGTGCAAACGGAATCTGTACAACCGTCGATCTGCGTCAAAAAAATCTGTGCTATCGGTGCTCTGCCCGCTCACACACAAAGAAACGGAACAAAGCATGACCGTCTTAAACACTAGATAATATACAAATAAGAAATGTTCGAATAATAACGCATAAAAAGCAATAATAAGAAATGAGAGGAAGGAGAGGAAAAATAACACGTGACTATTAAAGCTTCTTAAGTAAAGGATTGTAGATTGAGTCAAGAAACTCGGTGTCTTTCATTGAAGTAACACCTGTATTGTCTTGTATTTTAATATGTAGCATTTCCGAGATTAGTCTTTTGTGGTAAAATTGTTCGATGTCTAAACTTTTAATTTTATCCCATTGGAAATCATGGCCCAAATCACTGCGGTGTCGATTAATTGTTTGTGTTTCTTCTTTTTCGTGCCTTTTATTGCTATCCAAGAATTGATTTTCTAGAAAGATAACGTCACGACTATTAATTATTTATTTTATACGTACGCGGATATATATAAGTCTGTATTCTTTTAAATCCTCATTATAAAGTAATTGTCGAAACAAAAAGTAATTGTCTTGACTTAACATCTCATTTATCTCTCACTTCTTTAGGAATGTGTGCTTTGGCTATACATCCAAAAATCTTCAAATGTCGTAGATTAGGTTTTCTTCTAGTCCAGATTTCCTGTGGAGACTTGCCATTTAATGGTTTTGATGGTGATCTATTTATTAAATATATCGCGGTGGACACTGCTTCTGCCCAATATTGTTTATCTAGTCTTGCGTCAAATAACATCGTTCGAGCTCGCTCTACTATTGTTCTATTTATTCGCTCCAGACCGTTTTATTGTGGATTATATGGTACTGTTGTTTGATGTCTAATTCCCTCTATCTTAAGTAACTTTTTCATTTCATAATTAATATATTCTCTATCATTATCGGTCCTTATTGCTTTATTTTTTGCCCTGACTGTTTTTCTACAAATGCTTTAAATATTTAAAAATATTCTAACACTTCATCTTTACTTTTAAGAAAGTATACATGTATCTTTCGTGAATGATCGTCTATAAATATCGTAGGAAAATATCTGGTAATCATGCAGATTAAGAGAGTCACTCCTGATTTCAATAATTTTTACATATGTTATCAAGATCATTGTCCCGAGTAATATTGTAAAAGTTTTATGCCGCGCTCATTGTTTACTAAAAAGTTATAAACAAAAGAAGTTTCATAAATAAAGTCTTATTTTTCGATCGCATGTACATTTTGTTCGTGTTTTAAGTATGTAGGCAGGGGGGCTACGTCCCTTCCCCTGTTCTCTCGAAAAAAAACGATTTCCGATTACATTCGCTTCATGTTAAAAGTGTGTACTTGAATTTCGAGAGGAGGGGGGCAGGGGAAAGGGCGAAGCCACAGAGATGACTTCCCTAATATACATAATTACCAAATATCTTGCTTCATTTATCGAGTTCACTGTCATTGGACCACATAAATCTGAATGAATTAAATCTAAAACATTTTTCTCACGTTTATGTTTGTACTCAAAAAGTTGTTTACCTAATACGCATGTTTGACAAGGTTGTTCGCTTATTATAACAATTTTATTTAATCCACTTGCTTAATTCCTTTTGAGTATTAATATACTTTTGCGATTGAGATGTCCTAATCGGCGATGCCACAATTGACAATCTTCATTTGTTGCAATCAACGCTTTCTCTTCAAAATTTTCGAGTTGATACACTCTATCGACGACGTTGTTCTTTTGCTATTATATTATTTTGTCAAGTATAGCACAATCTTGTTCTTTAAACAGCACTTTTTGTTTATTTAATTTTTTTGTTTAGTATATTTGAAATCTTTTTTTTGTTATTTTGCTTACAGATAATAGGTTTGCCGCCAGTTTAGGAACATACAAAACATCTTCTACAGCTATATTTTCTATGTTTTGCCGTTTGTAACACAAATATTCACTGTTTCTTTCTTGCATACATTTAATTCTTGATTATTTGCCGTTAGTACAGATGCTTTGCAAGTTTGTACATCTTTTATCAAATCCTTTCTTCGAGACATATAAGTGAATGCACAGGAATATAAACACCATTCTATGTCTTTTATCAATTCACCAGTCGCTAATGTCGATTCGCCTGTCGCAAAGACAAAAAATGTTTTGTACTTCTACTTTGTTCTTCGTTCCATTTTTTGTTTTGTTTATATTTTGTCTTACATTGTGCAGCTAAATGTCTTAGTTTACTACAAGTAAAACATTTCTTATTTTTATCTCGTTATCCAGAGATCTTTTATCTTTTGAATAAAGCGCAGTCTCTTCAAGTTTTGAGTTACTTTCGCATGTCTGCCGTTTATGTTTTATTTACATGATGTAATCTACTGAAAATGGCTTAAAATAAAGTCCAAACATATGAAAAATAAAAAATATATTCACAACACCTTACAACTTTGCCCGATTCATCCGAGTTTGGAATTTCTGTTACGAACCAGAGAACATTATTTTTACTTTTATTGTAAATCTTCACCTTTATTATCTTCGGCAACTGTACTGTCTAGAAGCAAAATAGGAAGAGAAAGAGTGCGCCTCGGAACATATTCAAACCTTCTTATTCTCGTAATCTCGTTCTTACAATTAGAAAAATCAAAAATTCTAATCCTATTTTTTCGAAAAAAATAGCTTCCGGGCCGTAAAGCCGGAGATTCCAGGTTCGACTCCTGACTGAGAAGTTTTTTTCGCAATATTTTAAAATTAATTAGGAGGATGTTCGGGGTCTCTCATATATGTGATAAAAAAATAGCATCCTATGTGAATTTTAAGAATTGAAATCTCAATTCAAAAAAACTCACGTGTAAATTTACATGTGAACATATATATATATATATATATATATATATATATATATATTAGACATATATATATATATACGTATATTGCACAACACCCCGCATCCTGATCGAAAACAGTCCGTTCATATACATCATTTTGAAATTTAAACACGATCCAGAAGACATCTCATATCATATAATTATTTATATCACAATTATTTAAATTAATATATCTTTAATAATTAATTTTTTGAAAAAAATGCACTTTATCATTTTCATCACTTTTTTCTTACAAAAATTGAATTATCCATAATATTCGGTAATACAGTGATTTTTCCAAGATTTTTTGTGCACGCTTTGACCTGCAGGGAACAGCTGCGAGCAAACTAAACATTTTTGTTTAGCGGTAAGAGATAAAAGAAGGAACAAGATTCAGATAGCCGTTGGAAACTGCATTGTATTCATTGGCCATATCTGTCCGTTGAACAGATTGTATTCATTAGCCAAAAAATCACTGTATTACTGAATATTATGAATAATCCGATTTTTGTGAGAAAAAGTGCTGCATTTATTGTCAAAAAAATAATTTTATTAAATACATATTAATTTAAATAATTTTGATATATTTGTAATGCGAATAAACCAAGGCGCTTACTTGCTGCGCCACGCACTCGTTGAAAAATGTCTAATTTATAAAGTAGGTATATGAGAAATCCTGAATTTTTTAAAACCGATTTTCTCGAAATTGGCTAAATGTTGCGTTTTATAACTTTGACATGATGAAGTCCTAATCATGGTCTGCACGTGTAGTAAAACTGAATCGAATCAGCAGGGGGAACGTCGTAGCTTTCCCTTGTATATTAGCCATATTTACGCAAAAATTAATACGATCGCAAATACATCTGCAATATAATAATACATCTATTCAAAATATTAACATACAAATCCTTCTGCAAGATAATATTTTTTAAATAAATTCACACATATGTATATGTTAGCGTTAAAGACTGAAGTGATATAATTCTAGGATTTACTGCTCAATGCGCGGAAAAATCAAGTGTTTTGATGAAAGTCCGAAATAGTTTTGTTTTTCGGCTTTTCATTGTTGTGTTTTTAGTCAATCTTAGAAGTAACTAACACGGCTGGTTAAAGTTGAAAAGTTTTATAAGTGAACTTTTATTTTTCGATTCCATGTACATTTTCTTCGTGTTGTAAGTGTATAGGGGAGGGGCTGCGCCTCCTCACAAGAGGGGCTACGCCCCTCCATCTGAGCTACGATGCTTCATTACTAAAACTTTTTTTCTTAATAACTTTTTAAAACTTTTTAGACCCTCTTGGTATTTGGCTTCTCGAAAAAATCACATACGCACAAAATGATAAGTTCAAGGGGGTGCAGGTGGAGGGGCGTATCCTCTCCCCTGCAGGGGAGCGAAGCCATTCTTGTAAGGGAGCACAGCCCCTGTCTACACGCAATTAACAGACATACACACAATTGCTGCTTGATGCATAATGAACTGCTACGCAATTGATTGAGCCGTTAATCGTTCTTCACAGATAGAAGACGGTTAGGTTACGTAACGTGTATGTACCTATAGATTTTCAGTACTGCCAGTAATAACCGAACACGGCCAAGATTGAATAGTCAAAGTCCAAAGTAATATTTTTAGATTTCAATTTTAACCAGCCATGTTAGTTACTTCTAAGATTGACTAAAAACACAACAGTGAAAAGCCGAAAAACAAAAATTTTTCGGACTTTCACCAAAAGCTTTATTTTTCCGCGCATTGACCAGTAAATCCTAAGATCCACCTCACTTTGGTCTTCAACGCTATAACATATATATTCAATTATGGTTATATTATGCATTACTTTGCGCGAAAGCTACTTTAGGGATAAATCAAAATTTCAGTCTGAAAAGTTTGTTATTCGTGAATGTCATCGCGCACGTCAGAAACAATAGTTAAGTTCATGAAAAATACGAACAAAGATTTAAAGAACGTGAGCGAGTTTCCCACAGCAATACTTTCTTAGATTATCTAACCGTGCAGCAAGCAAAAGATGGGCTATATCTTTAAAACGCGTCTATTAAAGTTTCTCTTCTTTTATTATGGCGCACGATGATTTAAAGTTTAAAATTAATATATTTCTTAACGGTTAGAGTGACCAAACTGACTGAATTTTCGAGGCCTCTTGGTGCAAACGATGACAAACATGACAAACATTATATTATTATAATGATATGATTTTTAGTTACAGCAGTTTCACAGTAACATCACACAGTGTTTATTCAATTTGACACATTCTATTTTTGACTTCTTTTTATATTTTTTTATAATATTTATAATATTGTTTTTAATTTTTTACTCTTGTTTAAAGTATTCTTTCTTTACCATTTTGTTAACCATCTTTGTTTACTATTTGTGAAACAAACTATTGTTTTTTGAACTTATATTGAGTAGTTTTACCAGTATATCAACCGTTTGTGGCAGCGTGAAAAGTCGGCGAGTCACGTGCTGATTATCAATTTTTCTAAGTGTGGACATTTTTATTAGTTAATCTAACTATTTTTCTTTTTTTGTTTAACTACACATTTTAAATCATGTGCTTTATAACCATGCTTTATAACTGTACAGGTTTTTTTTATATTTCTAAAAACGATTCAATTAAGAATTAAAAAAGAATCATTAACATCAAATACTTTTTGAATAAATACGGTTTTTTTACACACTAACACCCGTGTTTAAAGCTCATACTGGTCCTTCTCACTCTTCTGATTTTGTTTTATTATATTGTTATATCTGCAGGAATAAAAGGAAATCGCTCTGGCATAAAAGTGCGCGGCTTAACATTTTCTCTTTCGAGAAAGTTTGGAGAGCTCGCGCTTTGTGCCAGTCCGAATCGTGCAATGCGAAATATGCTCGGCTCCGCAGTCGGTTTAAGCCATCTTAAACTGCTCGAGTACACTGGAAAATATATCTCTTAACTTAAGCGCAATAAATCTTTTATTACAGACTGATGCTTTTGCTGACAGAATCCGTGAGTAAATGTTAGATATTAACCTGTTAAAGCTAAAGAAAATTCGTGTCGCGATAGAAAATGATTTGAAATTAAATTGTGGCGAGAACAATTATTTTAAACAACATAAACAATAAGATAAATCTACAACTATCTAGCTGCAACATGGATCATTCTGCTGTTTCTTCTTTGTACAATTCGCAGCGCAAAGTTGGTCTTCTATAACGATAGTTTGCGCATTATTCATCATTTTCTATTATATGTTTATGGAATGTAGTCTTCATTTGTATATACTTCTTATGCAAAGAGAAAATAAAATCTAACTAACACTTTAGAGAGCGCGACTTTTAACTCTCTTACATCTTTTTCATAAAAGAAATGAAACACAATAAGACATTATACGATACAATATTTTGCTCGCAACCGCCTGTTCAAAATTATATATTTATTATAAAAAATACCCGTGTGTAATAATCATACATATTATACGATTGCATTTATTAATGTGAACGTATTTGCACATAATCGCGCGAACAACGCGATCCTTGTTAATTCGCCGATGTGTTTTTCTTTTTTCAGCCGATTTGTCGGTACATATATTTCAATCTTTGGCTTATGAACACCGATGATGTATATCCGCGAAATTATTAGATGACATCGTAAACAATAACACTACTATACATGAGATTATTGCATTTTTGATGCTTGTTGTGCTACGCGCGATTATTTAACAGATTTAATGCATTCGTAAATACGCTCACTGCTGCGTGATCCCAGCCTGTTTATTAACGATACGTCATGATAATTATTATTTTACGAAAAAATATATCGACGCGTTGTAAATGATAAACAAAACGAGAATATATAGAGCATGTATTATATGTTCGCAGAAGCCATAAATTAATTTCCAAACAGTTAAATTGCGGTACGTAGAAAGTGACATTGATTTTTATTTGAAATTGGGGATGCAAAATCGGCAAAACTAGTCTGCGTTTTGCCGATAAGAGAGCATTATTTTGTATTATTAGGATTTTTCCTTGTCAATTCGCTTTACAGCAAGCAAAAAAATAAGTTCAATCTATAACAAAAAAAATCCGACTTTGCGCTGTCTCAGAAGGCAAGCCACAGAAGTTTTCCATGATCGGACAAAAGTGAAATAAGCTTCAACAATAACCATTTTGTCAGATTGTCGAAGCGATCGCTTTGCATAGAGAAGTCAGATACACGTTAGAATTCAAAAAGTCTCTTCAAAAAGATCGCCCATGGCCGTGTTTGCGACAAGTTTCTTTTTTTCTTTCTCTCGCTCTCTTTCTCTTTCTCTCTCTCTCTCTCTCTCTCTCTCTCTTTCTTTCTTTTTCTCTCTCGCTTCAAATACTTATTATTTTCAACTTACTTCACAAATAGTTATTGACGTTACACAAATATGCCGTCATTTATTTCTAAAATTTATTCATACAGACTTGTAAATTTTATACTTTTATCATATACAGTAGACTCTCGCTATAGATCCGCTTAGTCTCTCGCTATAGATCCGCTTTCCCCTTCATACTTACTTTCACGCACATAAGTCACTCTCCTACCATGTCTGCCCGCGCGGAGTCGTAGGGAGCGGCGACTTTACTCTGCCGCTCCCCACCAGCTTAATAGTCTCGTGCATCGTGCCTGATCGTGCCTGATTGTGGCGTGGAGAGGGCCCTCGCTATAGACCGTTTCCGAGAATTTTCCGCTCCTACAGCGGATCTATAGCGAGAGTCTATTGTATATGTACACACATGTACATACATTTATCAGACAGAACACCGATAGCCAAGATTTTTTTGCGCAGATCGACAATTGCATAGGTCCCGTTTGTCTAGATCTCGTTTGCGCAGATTCCGATTGTCCATAGTCGTCATTGCACAAATGTCGTAGTTGACTAACAATAAGATTTTATTTGTCCAGAGTGACTATTGTACAGATCCCGTTTACACATAAACTAAATTGCACAGATCCCGATTGTCCAGAATCCTGTTTGCATAGAAATCATATTGCGCATATCCATAGCGCATATCCATAGCGCATATCCCGATTATCCATAGTGATTATTGTACAGATCTTGTACTTTCTTGAGTAGTTTCCGAATAAGTTTAGCCGTCGCTCATTAAAAAGTTATGAACAAAACAAATTTCTTAAATAAACTTTGGTGTTTTGACACCACATGTACATTTAAGCAGTACATATTTCGTTTGTATCACACACACTATCGTATATGTATAGGCGAAGAAGTTTAGCCTCTTCCCCTGCATCTCCAAAAACATTAAGACAAGACTACTTTTTTTATGTTCTTTTTGTTTGTGTTGTAAGCGTGTAGGCAGAGGATGCTGCGCCTCTTCGCAAAGGAAGCTTCGCCTTCCTGCAAAGAGAGTGGCTTTGCTCTTCCTCCTGCACTCCTCTCTCGCTTTACGTTAGAAAATTATATTAGAAAATTATAAACTTTTGTGGATCTTGCCTCAGTTTTAACTGTCGTTTGTTGCAGCAAGATTTTTTATGAATTTATAACTTTTCACACGTACACTAATGCTATATGTAGCATTCTATGCTATATGTAGCTAACTACGAGATCTGTGCAATGACGACTATGGATAATCGGAATCTGCGCAAAAAAAATCTTGGTTATCGGGATCCATCCCATTTATTATACAGCGTGAGAAAAAATGGTATTTCTGAATAACTCGGAAAATACAAGTTTTATAGAAAAATGTTTCAGACACACGCACGCATGCGCGCACGCACGTACATTGTATACATTGTGACGTGGTATCTGCGCTGTTCCTCCCTCGCCACAAAAAGCTACGTCTTTCGCGGGAGTCCGGAAGTGCGAGCCGTTCTTAAAAACAAGCGCCCAGATCCTCCAAGGCTTATTTGCGTTATTTTAGATCTAGTCTTTTAGTTTATAGTTTTTTATTTGTATATAATTTTGGCGCCTCACCGTTTTGATAATCTACACCGAGGGTGAAATCGACAAAGAACTTCAGTCTACTAATTCTGACGAGAGAGAGAGAGAGAGAGAGAGAGCCGGAGAGAGAGAGAGCTGAAGAGAGGAACTGAAGCAGAAGCGCTAACTATTGGTCGCATCAAGGTTGCAACAAGGACGAGCATACGTCACTGCATGGCATAGCATGGCCAGAACAGCGGCGCTTTATTCTGCTCAATGACGGACAACGAGGTGGCGGAACGAGAGGAACGACGGAACGGACCGGCAAGTCGCTTCTCCGCTGAACTACTCTGCGCTATTACAATCCTGCTACTCTGCTTTGCTGCTTGATTCTGTGCTGCTTGTCACCAGCTGCTTTAGTTTCACGCTGCATGGAATTTACCGCTGATAATCGATTATGATTCTGCGAGCTTTATATTCCGCGGTCTGTTGATCCTGCCGCTTAGCGCGAGCTGCGCGCCGCGCCTAGGATCCCCTGTGACCTAATTGATTACCCCACGCGACCCTAGCGCTATCCGGCGTATCGACCTCGCATCGATCGCGATCCTCGATCCTCGATCCGCGATCCTCGCTCTCTTGGTCACACGCTGTCTGACGGAACGAACGCATAATCGGGCTCCCGAAAACAAAGTCGTTTGTCGTAGTGTCGTGCCACTATCACTATACCTTGTGTGCCGTGTTGCAAACTTCTGTCGCTATCAATCCTGCCGTGCCGCTGAATCCGAAGGAAGACGATAAGATAGCTGAGGACGGGCGTATTCTGTTTGACCACGGTACGATTGACCACAGTACGTTTGACCACGTACTATTGGACACGTACGATTCGACACGGTACAATTGACCACGGTACG